>JAZGTJ010001584.1:0-53430 GCA_036877575.1 Botia almorhae | reverse complement strand
ATCTCGTATTAACGACTTAGTAAGTCGAAATAACAAGATAAGTTTTATTTTATTTTATTAGTTTTAGTTTTTTTTTCTTCACTTGCGGTTCAGGGCTTCCGTACAGTATAAATGGTCATCTATTAAATAATAAATACCTATATATGTGTGACATATTGATACATATTTGAGTATTTGTATATGAAAAACAAAAAGTCTTTACAATTCAAGAAACTGAATTCTTGAAACCTTTTTTATACACATTTACATGTTTTTCAGGTTGTTTTACTCTGGACATGTAAATTTGGAGTCCTTTTCTGTAATTTTATTTCAAATTTGTATTTTAAAAATATGGAAAAAATCTGTAAAATAAAACAATAAAATTCCGTAAAATTAGTTTTTTTTACAGTGTAGTCTTTTTTCTGTAATTTTACATATTTCTACCATAATTTATAAATATGGAAAAAATCTGTTTTACAGTTTTTTTACAGTGTATTCGGACTGCCTACTAAAACAGTATGTACCTCTGGATTATGCAACATTTACTCATTTAACATGAAAGAAGTCAGGTATGATATTAAGCAAGATATGCTGTTTTAGTTTACATGGAGATGAAGCACAGAAAGGAGGTAACATTTTATGGGACGGGTATATTGCTTCTAGCGTAATTAGATCACTATGCAATAGTAATGGTTTTAGAAGTTACAGTAAATGTATTATAATATATCATAAATATTATAAACACAGTTAATCAATCCATCAAATCAAATGTTAAACTATAGAGACAAATATGAGGCGCATATGTTTGATTGACAAAATTTAAAGCCAGATGTCTTGGGAAATTATTGCACAATAAATGTCAAACACAGACATTTGGGAACAGCCTATGATTTTTATTAGGTGATTTTCTACTGTTTTAAAGAAGTATGAAGGCTAATGCCTCCAAAAATGCTGTCGCAGTAACTACACCTACCAGCACGTCGCATCACGTTAGATTTTTAATCCGTGTTCTGCAGTTACTGTGGGACACACAACAGAAGGCCGGAAACACTTTCTTCTTAGTCTTAAGTCTTCTTAGATAGATAGTCATTGTCAAACTCTTTTCATTTTCAAACTCATTTAAAATATTTTATGTGCATCTCTGTAAATTGTCCAACAGAATATCCAGCAGAATACCCAGAATATCTGAGTTTATTCCACTCCTAAAACTTGGTTCATGAAATGCTGCTTTTTTAACTGCTGTTTTTATTTGACTTAAAGACAAAAAGTAAGCAAACTTTATAAAAATGAAAAAGTGCTTTTTGCAGTCTCTGTTGGACTTACACTAACAGTCAAATGTTTTAGAACACTTCCATTTTGCTGTTTTTACATTGAAATTTAAGCAGTTCAAGTCCAGTGAATAAACTGAAATGGTACAAAGGCAAGCAGAAAACAAATAAAAGAAATTTGTTTTTTATGACTTATGGGTCAAAAGTTATGACCACAAACATAAGTTAAAATTTAAACAGTTGGTGGCACTAGAGGATTTGACTACTGCGACATTATCACTCACTCAAGTTCCAAAATGGCTAAATCATGCCATGTTGTTCATCTGGATTAACCTGCTTGCCCTGGATCACTGGACGCAGCCTCCACAGGGAATGCAGGACTGGCAACAACTCCAGGCAGTTAATGTGTCAATACAGACGAGAACCTGTCCAGGATCCTGATACTGCATGCTCTTTGCAGTTAGGGCCCCAGTCCGTTCTGGATGCATCTGTGACAATGTGCCTTAAAACCTGCTGCATGGGTTTTGACCCAAAGCTCCAATTTATCCAAGTGGTTGAGAACCACATCCTTATGTGCACACAACTGTTCTCAATAGTAAGCCAATATGAGCCAGTCGTCATGCACGTAAATGAGCGACATCTGATTGTTCCCTCACAGTGAGGTACCAGATTACTCTTACTTTAAGATGTTCATCTATTCTGTTCCTTCATGGTGGAATGAACTCCCAGACTCCACCCGATCCGCCGATCATCACAACCTTCGAACAACAACTTAAAACACACCTATTCCGCGAACACCTGACTAATCTCTAATTTTCTGATATTCTTTCCTACATAAAAAAACTTCTTCTGTTCATCTTGTCTAGCAGCAGAATACAAATTCAGCTTGTAAACGTAGCTTTGTAGACTTGGCTTGCCGATTCTAAAGACAAAATGTTTAACGAAACGCTTAACTCTCAACAGAAAACTGAAGAAAAGGTCTGTGTCAATGAAAATACACGTCCTTAAGGTCTACAGCCACAAACCAATCCAGATGCTGCGCACGCCAGAATGTGTTTCTGTGTGAGCATCCCAGGAGTCTAATTCAGGATATGCAGGTCTAGTATTGGTCGTAACCTCCTTTCTTCATCAAAATGAAACCCTGCTTCCATGTTGGCTGGTGGAACAGGCTCAATTGCATTCTTCGCCACAAGAACCTCGATCCCCGCAAGCAGGACTGCTGTGCTTTCTCCTACGAAGGAGAAGAGGACGCTGCAGAACCTTGGTGGGCGCCTGAATCAGGTTTGAGAGGGCGAGCCACTCCCTCATGCTAGGAGTTGCAGCAGAATGATTCGTGGGCCCAAGACAGTGGCTGCATTGCGGCTGACCACTATCAGCAAAGCCGAACTGACAGCTGTACCCTGTGGCATCTCGCTGCAGTTTCTGTTATGCCCGAGTACTGACTGAAACTTTTCATATATGTAATTTCTCTGTAAGAAGAACCCACAGTTGAGTGTGTACAACATTTTCAAATATTTTACACATAAATGGGATATTTGACAAGGCCTGCAGTTGCACTGAAGCTTTTTTAAGGGGTGATTATTATTTAGGATGATTTGTCAGACACCGTAACAAGTTGTATATTTACAATTGTACCTCTTATGGTTTCGATTTTCCATATGAAAATTTATAGTCATTTTTGTTCATCTCGCCACTGTAAAATAGAAACCGTGGTTTGTTTTAGTTCATTTGTTTTGAGTTTGCAGAAGTGCTCAGCCCATGCAGCTTTAAGAGCCTTTTTATAGGGTGACATACTGTCTTTCCATGCTATTATAGAAATCTCTAAAGTAAAGAAATGTTTCCATGTTCCCTTGAGTATTTCTCTTTAGTGCATAAGTAACGCTGTTTTACCAAGGTGCAGTACTTTGTACTTGAACCTTTTTTGATGGGTGCAACCATACCTAGTGTCCTAGCGAAAATAAAAGCCACCTGTAGTCAAGTTCATTTGCGTTTTAATGTGTGCTGAGCAAGTGGGATGGACTGGGGGGGTAGACTCATTAGGAATGATATACAGTGCAATCAGGTAATATTCAGAGCTTCACTTTCTTTAATTTTTGTTATGCTGCAGCCTGATAGTACAATAATTTCATTTACAATCAATATTACAATTGCCTAGCTTCCTCTAGTCAACTTCTTTCATTTGACATTTGAGGCCCCAGTGCAGCAAGATTTTTTTGTTTTCTTTCCCATTTCTGTGCATTGCATCATTCTGGTCTCTTAGCTCTGCATACAGTTTCTTTGACCTCATGGTTTCTGATCTGATATGCATTATCATCTCAGCAGTGATCAAAAGAAATTAGAGGCACCTGAGCTAAATTTTAAGTGTTGTCTCAAGAGTTTTTTCTTTTTAATAAACTTACAGGCATTTCTTAAATTGTGCTTTTACTTTGTCATTACGGTGTACTGGGTGTAGGTTAATGAAGTCTGCTGGGCTGCAGGCCATCAGGAGGGAAAAGACTAGGTCCTTCCCAGAAAAGACTCTATAGTTATTTATAAAGAGCAGTTTTTGTTAATTACACTACACTAGTATTTTTACTAAATGAACGGTTAATTCATACTGAACCTTTCATTTCCTCAACGGTATATGGAAAGCGGTCCTGACACGATGATCTTCGTTATGGGCAATTTTCTGCATATCGTCTCACCCAGGTTCCTGAAGGCCCTCTTCAGAATGTCCAACTGCTGCAGCCTGATGTCATATTTTCACATTCACAATGTCTCATATGTGTTAAAGCTGTATCTACAACAGCGTCTGACTAGTCGTGGCAATCCTTCATGTGGTCATTCTATAAAACAGCACAATGTTCGTATGAACTGCTTTCATGTAATTGTGGTAGTATTCACAGTAGTATTCACTTTCACTTTATTGTAAAGAAAAGGTCAACGTGGACATTCTACAATTTGTTCATGTTTTACTGTAGATTTTAAAGTTTAAAAAACTTTAAAAAAGTTATTTTTAAGTAAATAGTTACATTTTTAAAATATGAATGTTGTATTAATGTGCAAGTAAAGATCTACAAATGTTTTGCAACTAACCCTTTTATGTTACATTTACCACAAACATTTGTAATTATGCATTTATGAAAAACTTAAGAATTAGAACATTGGAGATGATCTTCCCCCACAAACCTCCCATTAAACTGTTGACCTAGAGGACTCAAATAAGTATACTAGCCCCATCAAGACAAGTGCAAAACATTATGACACATTTTATCATAAATATTTAATGAGATCAAGTATATCTAGGAAAACATCCTTCATTTCAACTCAGAATTCATAATGACGGAGCTGCCATTTTAGGCAAGTATGATGCCATTGTCCAAGGATTCTCTGGAAAAATGCAGATGTTTGAAATGAGATCTCAAACTTCAGTTCTACATCTTTGGCAAGAGGAATGTTGGCAAACCTTCTGCAGATTCTTCATTGATTCAAAAAAACAATATGAAAACACTGACATCTTTGTACCTTTAAACAGGCAGCTTCAAAACACAAGTATTTACAATAGAATTACTGGCAAACATTTCAATAAAAATGACAAATTTGTTGACGTCAAAGATTTCTCCCCTCTCCAGTCTTCCTTTCCATACTGTAATCAATTAAAGGTTTCCAGAATCACAGTACTGCTGTTCTAGCTCAAGCTTGAGACGATAAAGAAATGACAGATTCCCTTCCCACAAACTGCCAGAAAGACCGAGAGGGGTGGTTGGGTGGCCTTTCACAAATAGAGACACTTTACAAAATGGAATTCTTGTAGCTTGTTCCCCTTCAGTAGTGTCCCGTCCCTGGATGCACCATCACTTTACTGACTGTGGTGAACAGGTCCAAGGGCAGCCTGCTCACATGGTCATAACCTCCCAATCTTACCAGTTACAGAGAGAAAAGAAATACATGCTCAGTTCGTTTCCCCTTTTGCTTCCTGTTTGTCTTGTAACAACGCAATCAGGGACTCCCATGCTGCAAGGCACTGTTGGAGAAAGAAGGACAATAAGAAAATGTAGCCCTACTTTCTTAACTAACTTCAACACATGCCCATTTATGACTTCTATTTATGATCTTTTTTATATTGAAAGGTTTTAAAGAATGATTACATCAACATGCCAATTTTGTATTTCCTGATAATTCTTAATACATGTATTCAATATTTCAACTCTTAATACTACAATACATTATATATACTAACAATTTTATTTGTGACGTTATGAGGCTCCTAGAGTGCTTTAAATGGTTGTTAGAGTGTGGTTAGGAAGTTGCCAGTGAAATACCTAAAGTGATGCTTTGCTTTGCAAGCACCACTAATAAGCTTAAATACAACAACAGTATGTTAACATAATAAAAATCCTAACAAAAACAAGAGAGTTTTAGCACTTAACACTTAAATTTGACTTGGGCTGTTAGTGGGCTTTAAGTATTGCCATGACAACTACTTAACCACACCCTAGTAACCATTTAGAGTACCCTAGCAACTGCATAACATCATGAATAAGCCATATTTTAATCTCTATCATGCTAGCACCATGCTAAAACAGGTTAACATCATGCAAATTAATGTTAAAATGTGTTAGCATCATACAAAACATGCTAACATCATGCTAAAATGTGCTAGCACCATGTTAATTAATACTAAAACACATTCGCTTCATTCTAAAAAGTGCTAGCATCATGTCAAAATGTGCTTTTAATTTTTAGTAAATGTTTAAAATTAAAATGTTTGAATTAATGCATCATTTTAATTATTGTTAAATGCCTGCAACATGTTTATTCATGATAAATCATGTTAACAACATGTTAATTCATGATATCAGTATGTAGCTATAGCAAAGCAACAGTCTAGCAACCACCCTGAGTACCTTAGTAATTGCAAGGCAACATCACATATAGCAAAAGTATCTAGTATCCACCCCGGGTACACTAGCAACTGCATTGCAACACCCTACCAACTACCTGGTACCTTAGCAACAACATAGCAACACCCTAGCAACCGCTTCAAGTATCATGCTAAATGTGCTAACATCATGCTAATTAATATTAAAACTTGTTAGCATCATGCAAAAACATGCTAGATTCATGTTACAACCTGCCAGTTTCATGTAAAAATGTATTAGCATCATGCTAAAATGTTTTAGTGCCATTTTAAAATGTCCTTGTATCATGTTAATTAATATTAAAACATGTTAACATCATGTTAAATGTGTCATGTTAAAATGTGTAAATGTGTACATGAACATGCTTCATGTAAAATATAGTAGCATCATGCCAAAACATGCTACAATCATACTAAATTGTTAACGTTAACAACATACTAAAACATGTTACCTTGTTACAATTGTGTTAGAGAATTTCAGATCTAAAGTATTTCAAACCATTATACACTTTTTAGGCTGGGCTTTGTCAAGCTAACATAGTCAAGTTTGTAGACCAACTTTACTATCTAGTTATTATTATTATTCTGCCATTAAACTGATCATGGAGGCCAAATGATAAGTCCTAGAGCCTTGAAACTTGGCCAAATGATAGGTCTCAATTTGGGGTGAGTGTGACATATGATGCCAACTGGCCAACAGGGGGATCAAAAACATGAAATCGCTTAGAACTCCTTTACCATTTATCATAGAAAAAGTGCTAAAAAGAATTTGATCAGTCAAGACGGTTAGTAGATGTAAGCCAATGAAATCTGTGGGTGTGGCACATTTTCACTATTTGACCTACTACATTTCCTGTACATGACCAATATCTCATGTACACAAAAGTTCAGGTTCACAAAACCTTTCCTATGTGGACAACAGAGCATTATGACTTACTGCACTAAGTTTCAGACATTTCTGACAAAATGGGGGTGACCAGCAATTTTTCTTTCAGTTTTATCAATTTTTAACCATTTCAACTTCCAGCTGTTTCTTTTTTTGTCCACTAGGTGGTAGAATAGACAGTAACAGGGTAAATATTATGTACAATACTGGCGTCAGTGTTTCAATTCATAGAAATTAATTTACATAACAATGATACACTGACAATCTCTTGAGTTTTACAAGGTAGTTCATTTGCATTTACTTCAGATAAATTTCTAATGATGATAAAGCTACAGAATTATTCTAGAAAGTCACAATCTCATCACTGGCCTAACCCTATTTTTCTAAACCTGCTCGGACTTTTTTCATTTGATTTTCAGGTAAAATATGACCCAGATGTTTTTTGACAGTTTATGAAAAGTAATTAATGGTAAGAAAATCCTGATATCAACATAATTATAAAAACATTCAAGTGTTTCCTGTGTTCTTGCACAGGAATTTGGAATTTTTGTGGCTCTGTGACAGTGTTTGGCATACCAGCAGGACTAACATGTGTGAGCGGAGCTACTTCAGGACAACAGTGGTGGAAAGTTACAGAGTGGAAAGTTACAGAGTGAATATTTAAAGTAAATATTTAAAGTCCCTATGAAAATTTTTTTGAAAGTTTTTTGGCTTTTAGAATGAATATGTTAGCTATATGTTAGTTAAGGATATATATAATGTGCTCCAAAAATACCAACATTTGCATTTAGAAGATACAAGCATTTAAAACTAATTCTCTCACTTCGACCAATACGGTCTAACCAATAAAAACTCTCTAAAATTGAAAGCGTCCCACTGTCTCTGCCTGGCCATCGCAACTTCCTGTTTCAGTGGAAATTGAGTCAACATATTTTAAGGCACTGCTGTGGGTCTTAAAGTTATGTGCAAACAATTCCTCACATACTTTTAGACAATAAAACACATACGAATGGATCCTGAATAAAGATCGGGTCCCAAGTTTCTCTCTTGTTCTGCTTGCTGTTTTACGCCAGTTCTCTGTCTCGTACCTTCTCATAGTAATGAATGTTTTTGTCAGCCATGCCCGTTAGCAGCTGTCTGAAGTCCTGCCGCTTGTTGTTCTGCCAGCGGTCCCAGTCAGCCTTCAGGTCAGCGTTGTAGCACTCCACACGATCCTGACATTTCTCCACATCAGTGGGCAACTGCAGGACAGAGGTGTGCAGAGAACATCCAGGGCACTTCATGTACTGTCAGCAGCTACAGAGATGTTGAGTAAAACTATTGCTAGAACTTTATTCTGACTTTCTGAAAGTGAGCTGCATAAGCAACATCTGTGTACATCACAGCCACTCTCCCCATATGAAAGCTGTTCTAAACAGGAGACAGCAAAATTATGCTGCCTTTTAAGACACCTCCTTCAACTGTCCTGAGCACTGTCTCAAAGCAAGAGCTGTTTATTGTTATTGTTAAGAGTAAGGAGTCATTCACTTCATTTTTACATGATAAAAACACAGGACTATTGTGTGCATGTGTACAGCCCATCCACTATTAAAATGTTTGTTTTGAGCGACGCACTCAGCTTCACCAGTCTCTTTCTAGCTTAGCCTGTAGTGTGAGTTTGGGGCATGACTACTTGCAGAAGGCTTTATATCTGGGATATGTACTACCATAGCAGACTAATTAAACAGAAAAATATATTAACTACAGATTTGCAAGCCAAATTTCAAAATCTTTCTACAGAGTAAAACAACTGGCAGAGTATAAGGTGAAAATTGTAGGGAATAAAATAAATAGTAATAAATGAAATAATCTTTAAAGCTATGTTATTTAATAGCTCATACACTAAACAGGCCATGAAAAAAAAAACGAATAACTTCAGAACAGGTATTTTTCAGATTACACTTTATGAATTTGCTTAGAGTCAAAATCGCATGAAAACTGAAAATACAATGAAAATAGGTCACCTAATGTTCCATATTGTGATATAAATTACATCTAATTTAACGAACATAAATATAATATAAATTATGCATGTAAAAATATTTCCCAAATCCTTATGCAAGTTACTCATTAGCAAGTGAAATCAAACGGCAACTCGTGTAATTTAAGGCAATGACATTTAGCCATCTTAACTGCTTGGTCATGACATTTTGTCAGCCATTGGCAAACAGTTAATGGTTTAAAATGATTATGAAATTTTTTTATTAAATAATTTATTAGGGCATCTTTATAGTCTTGTATAGTCCCATTCCTTTCATAGCCCCGCAGGAACTGTATTTGTAAAGATGTAAAGAGCAAATTTTGATTGAGTTGGGGGAGATGCCAAAGGTTGTGATTGGTCAATAAAGGTTGTTTGAAAAGACAATTGATTTTTGTAACTCCGTTTGGTGCCACTAGCAGCGCAGAAGTTACACACCTGAGTACCCTGAGTGTGTATTCACAAAAAGCACCTTCCTCATGCAATGGACTGAGTAAAGTACCCATAGTACCTCTTAAACCTAATTCAACCAATCACGAAATTAAAAACAAAATGTTTCTAAATAACAAAAAGAAGGTGTTTTCATGATTAATTTTTGTTGTTGTACTGCAAGTACTGTACGTTCTTGGGTACTCATGCCCATCCCTATTTTGTATGTATATGAGTACATCAATTATTTTACATTAGTCTCATATTAGATTTAAGATTTTTATTTGTTACATTAATAGGTATAAAGGCATAAAACCTGTTGTAAAATGTAAATAATTAGTAAAAAAATTTAACTCACCAGCATTTTTTTGTCTTCTCTGAACACGACTGTCTCAAGTTTTGTTTCATATTCAGCCTGAACCTGATCTCTCTTTTTAAGAACATTCTGAGTTATGGGGAAAAAAAGAAAATTTACAGAGGTTAAGAAACATTTACAGGCATTCCAGCTTTCTAAAACATACATAAACATTATCTGGTTTCACACAAATATGGAACCTATTAAACTTTTTCTACCTATAAATCCTTGCCTAGAAGTCTCTCTCTGACTTTGGGGAGAAACATCATGACCACTGAGAACAACAAAATGACAGAAACCTAGCATACAGATGGCCTCAAAGGTGCATAACAGAGTAGCATAACAATGCCACAAAAAGTTTCCACAAAAAAATCTTCCAGTTTAAAATTCATAAAATTAAAGTCGAGTCAATAATTTTAGAGATGTTTTCTAACAGTAACAGTAACAGTAACTTGTCTGACTTGAACCTACGTTTTTAGATACAATTGTGTGACAAAATGTTCAAGAGTGATCTTTGTTGAGAAAAATGATACTACAGAAAAATAGATTTAGTGTGTAGAACAGAAAAAGGCTTGTGTTCTTTGTGTTCTTGTGTTACTTTAAACAGCTGATAAATAAGAATTTTAGAGTGTTGTTGTTGTTGCATGATAAGCTTACTTTATTTATTACAATCATACACATGTAATATTTAGATTTTCTGAGGCACTTCTATATCAGCGATAAACTGCTGTACAAATCTGTACTGAACCATCGGAAGCAAACTGTAAAGTTCATATTTTCTGTTACAAATTGTTTCACCCCTACGATTTATACACCCTCAGTATCATCTCCATTAGACTTACAATTAATTACAATTGACTTAAAATCATTACAACCACTGTGCAAAAATTTAGGGAAATGTTAAAAAAAATTCGGTTTCAGTTGTAAATTCACATTGTGTACAAACAATATGTATTATTATCCAGTAGCTTTGAATGAGGGGAACTCAAACTCATATTTATAATAATCTCTTTTAATTTATATTAAGAGGGGAAATAATGTTTTGAAGTCTCAGCTGAGAGCAGCTTACCTTCATGGACTCAATATAGAGAACATATTCTCTAAGCACAGGTAGAGTGTCTTCACTCATGTCCTCTGTGAGCTCCTCCAGAGCACTGGAGCAATTTGAGACGCACCCCGCCACCCCTTCCAGAGGTTCATGGAGGTCCTCCTCAAAAAATGCCCAGGAGGAGTAGACAGGACTGTACTCCCTCAGTTCCATCAGATACTCTGAGGAGAATTAGACAAAAGCTGTTTAAACTAATAAACTGTGAAACAAAATAGTCTCTTTTTTTACAAAAGTTTTTATTTTAGTGATTTTTTTTATTGTAAAGTATAAAGGTATTTTCAAGACATACCTACCATGTGTTCTGAGGTTAAGTTATGGTGCTTCTGTAGAAGCCACATGTTAACAGTTTTAACAAAACAATTCCAATAAGGAACTACAAAGTTTTTATAATCTTGACACATTATTCAGAAATGTGAGATCCTTCAATCATCAAGTTGTCATGTTGTTTCATGTTAACACTGAAACAAAAGTTACAACAAAATAACTTTGTCTTCTCCCATGAAGCAGACTAATCAAATAAGTCTTCATGCACTCTCAGACTACAAAAATACATACAAAAATGGGATGCAATTTTTTGCCTTAAATCACACAAATGGCCGAATTCAAGGAAATTTAACATTTGAGTCAAATTAGCTTTCAAACGTCATCCTACAAAACATCTGATATTTAAATATTAATATTTGAATGTTAAAATACTATTGTTTTTCACAACATTTTATGGAATAAGGAATTTATTTCCTAAAAGCTGATTACAAGTAACTGATTACAAGAATGTAACTGGCAAAAGCCAAGCAGTTATATGATAACTGGAAAAAATACAAACTTTTAGGACTTTTAGACAGATGGATTTGAAATAAAACGTTCTCTTTTTATTTTAAGGTGTAAGTGTTTACCTGATTGCTCCTTGATAATTCTCTGTGCTATCCTATCAATGGTGCCCAGCTTCTGTGTGAACACATCCAGATACTCGCCCATGGCTGCAAACTCCACCGGACGCCCCCTCAGTTTATACCCACCCGTGACATATTTCACCGATTCCCCCATTTTAGTCAGCAGAGCCAGACCTTGACGCTTATTCAGGTCCTAAAAAGACAAGTATATTAATCTAACGTTAAGGCCAAGAAAATGCTTCCCACAAAATCCCTCGTTTTTAAATAAGGCTTTCTATCTGGGAATATATACTCAACATACTGCAAAAATCAAAACATATCTCTATCCAAGGGTCATAAACAGCTAGTAAGGGGTTGATTAATCATTTTTTTCCAGTATTTGCATTCCAACATATTACCAAAGCAGAGTATTGAGAATCTACACAGCCCTGAAACATTTACATTACAACTACAGTTACAATTCCAGGCTTTATGTTTAAAATAAGACAAAAACAAGAGATTAAACATGAAACGTAAACAGAAATTTAAAATCATTTGTGTGAAGTTGGTTTAAAACTAACCCTTTACATGGTTTTCTTTTACAGTGGTATTAAGGGTGGCTGTTTTGTAAGAATATTTAAGCACCTTTGCTGAGAGAAATGCATTGAAGTGTTCATTGAAAGAGAGGACCGGATGGTCTGCTACACGTTTAAGGAACTTGTCTAGTGCCTTCCTCCGGGTCTCCACAAACTCCTCCGAAAAACGATCCACAACTCCCTTCATGACAAAC
The DNA here is from genome assembly GCA_036877575.1 of Botia almorhae. Lineage (NCBI taxonomy): Eukaryota > Metazoa > Chordata > Actinopteri > Cypriniformes > Botiidae > Botia > Botia almorhae. The sequence goes on along the minus strand of JAZGTJ010001584.1, from coordinate 40,829 downwards.
TTCTCAGGTAAGGGCTAAATAATTACAGAAATAAAACACAGAAAAGGCAGTTTATCACATGAGCAAGTTTCCTTTAAAAGCCATCAGACATCAAGTTCATAAATGTATAGTAACATATCTGTATTGTAATTACATTTATATTTATGCATTTGGCAAACATTTTTTGTTTCAAACACAAACGACTTACAGTACATTTAAGTTATACCATTGTCAGTACATGTGCTCCCTGGAAATCGAACCCACGACTTTTGTGCTGCTGATGCAATGCTCTACCAACTGAGGTACAGGTAATTAGGAGTCCAACTTTTGTAACTTTTTAGTTTTTTGGCATAAATGATCATTTTTCCATATTTATTCAAAAAATACTAAAAATAAATTCTGATAACTGGTAAATCGTATTACCAGTGTTTGTCACTAGATGCCACTTTCTTGTTTACCCTGCATGACAACCTGTCCTTATTTAGTGCCTGTCATTCGTTCAGGGCTTAATACGCTTGACAGCTTCAATAATGTTAGTATCAAAAACAAAGCAATTTGCAATGCTCAGGTGAAATACTGTAGTAATACTGTACAGTAATACATACTGTATCTGCGGAATCATTTGACAAGAAATTACACACGATATACCTATGACAAATAACTAATTACCCAACATGGTTTAGTAATTTTTTTGGTTTTATTTGTAGTAAAACACAGTAACCACAAATTTGGTTCGTTGTTTTACAGTTTCTGTACACTGTTCATAAGATTGCAGCTTCTATGTTATAGTTCATTTTTTGAGTTTTTTATGTTTGTTCTGTCTTGTAAAATTACCTGGTAATTTTTTAACAATATATGCGACAGCTCTGACCCAATTTGCAGTCCTATCCAGCCATTAGTATAGGGTAAGCAGTTATTTTTTATTATTACAATTATGGCACAATAAAACACATCTATGACTGATAAGCTCAAAAGTTTCAAAACAAACTGTCATTACAGCTTCAGCTGTAGATTTAAAGCAATGCAGTGCAGGTTCTTCTCTACCTACTGGAATAAGATGGGTGGGTTGACTCTCCTCCAACTTGCTCCTCAGCCAGTCAAAGTCCTGGTAGCGTCGTCTTACGGAGTACTCAGGCAGGTCAAACTCTGTTCTTGTGGTCTGTAGGTCATACAGAAGCAAAAACAAGTCACACAGTTAAGAAATAACTTCAGTCTATTTTGTGGTGGACATTATGTGGCAACAATTTCATTAATTTTACTTTGAGAAAGAAGCATTGCAAATTAAATTAAAAGACCCACTTAAAAAACTTTACGCAACCAAAATAACTAGATACCAATTTTAATAGCTTTTTTGAACACAGCGCCAATATACAATGAACACTGCTTTATCTCGTTGACCATTGGTGGTCAGCATACTCAAACAGAGCAATATTTTGATTAAACTGCAAATCAACTACTTGCATACTTATACAGTCATGACCTCTTAGTGTATAATTTTTGTTGTGATATATCAATTTGTCAGTATGATTTGACTCTGTCAAAAAAAACACAACACAACTGTGACCAATCAGCTCATTATGAAATAATTGTGGAAAAATACCCCCAATGATTTGCGTCTAAGAAGTGATTGGCTGTTTTAATTATCATCTTTAAGCGTTGCTGTCCAGTCCAAAATCTGCCACAGTAAGCATGTTACCAATCACAATGTCCCAAAAGCCTAAACAACAGCAATATTACCTACACAACAGCTCATCTAGAGAAATTCATCTATTTACCATGAGCTACTGTCATTTACCAGTAACTGTTACTCATTTTAGCAGCCATTTTTATTCAAAATTTCTTACAGTTTACTTAATAGAGAATCAGTCCCCTTGGGGTAACATAATACTACATGTTTCAACCTTCAATGAGTTCCCATACTCATAATACCATCATAAGCTGTTTAACAGTTCAGAAGTCTAAACTAGAAAGACAAATATCACCTGTGCCAGATAACAGAGTTATTACACTGCAATTTCTTTTTATTTTATCAAAATGTCTTTATTTTTGTTCCTGTTTATTATCTAAACATCCTTAAATGAGAAAAATTAAGTCAGACGTTTGCGTACACTTTGTCATCATTTAACAGCGTTCACAATTCCTGACGATTAGTCGTAGAACACGTAACTACGTTTCTCTCTAGGGGACAGAATGTATCTCCTTCCTGAGCTGAGATGATTGCTGTGTGATGCATGGTGTTTATTCCTATTAGCTTATCAGAACCTAACTGACCAATCAGCATAAGTTTCCGAAATTTTCCAAGCTGTTTAACGGCACAGCTAACTTGTGTGTATGTAAACGTCTGATGCACTAGAATTATGATTCCGGGTGTCACAAACAGCTTCCTAGCTCCCAATTTTGAGTTTATTTTAAGCTGAGAGTCTTCATAATCATAAACTTGTGATTTCCTGTAAGAGAACATAGTAGGATTGATGCGTTCTGATTTTTGAATTGCATTATGGGATTTTTAAGGAGTGAACGCCTTAGTGCACTGGAAGGATTTGTGATTGGGACAGCCGTTCGAATTGCTGAATCCCTGATTAGTGCCCTAAATACTGAACTAGGGAGTTGATTGAGACACACTCTTCATCAATTAAAGGGAAAAGCGAAAATGCTAATATAAGTTGTGTAAAAAGTGTGCGAAGTGTCCAGGAACTTTTGACTTCAACTGTACATTTCCTTAAGAAGCAAAACTGCATTGGATATTAAGATTTCCAGAGAATGCAAGTTTTAAAGAACGCATTAAAGAATTATTATTTGTTAATAAATTATTTGTATTTCTGTTAGGGGGCATAATCCCCACCTAACTTGTAATTTTTTGTTTATACTATGCATAAAAAATATTTTCCTAATCAATTTCTTTGTTTTGTTCCAAGTGTATTTTTGTATGCATGGGAAATACGCAACATTTGCATACAGGTCCCTGATCTTTAATCACTAGGCTACAACACCCCTTTTAACCTGCCTAAACAGAATAGTAGAATTGCACAAATATCAGAATTGTGTTGTCAGTCATTTTAAAATGGATTTTGCCCTCTGACCTTTGTACACACTCTGTACGTGATGTATGTCTCCATAGTGGACACGTGTTTCTTGGGGTCATCTACAGTCACAAACAAGTCATGTGTCTCTCCATCCAAATCATCATCCAGGTGCAGTCGGTTTAACAGTGAAGAAGAGGAAGCAGGGCTTGATGTGTCTACTGGTGTCCCATTGGGCAAACCCAAGTTCTAGAGCGCAGAGCAAAATAACTCATGAGTAAATGTACCAAAACACTGATATTTACACAGAAAAACGAATAAGGAATTAAGGAATGTACAAACAAAACAAACAAAAAAGCCTCATTACATTTGTAATATATTTATTTATCTTAAAGGTTTAGTTTCATTTACCTAGCTGAGCACCACTCACACAATAACCATTTAGAGCTGATCTTACAACATATATTATAAATATGAAATATAGAAATCATGGGTTGGAGGATTTTTAACAATATATTCCCAAAACAGCAACAGAATGAAGATGACTTGTTACATATAGCCTTGGCATATGGGTCAATAAAAAGCTCAAAAAAAGCTTAAAAAAACATGGTCATGTAATTTTTTTGTGCTAATACACTGTTAGCCCAAATTTTGTATTTAATTAAATAATGTAATTAACTTGTACTTACATTTTATAGTAATGCAATCAAATCAGTAAATTCTACTAATTTGTAGAAATATTTGAATGCATGAATATTTAAGTTAAATGAATTAAAATACGTTTTTGTGGTGAACACACCTCCCCACACTTGCTGGGTGCTGCAGAGTCAGTAAGGTACTTAACGACATTTTGTTTTGTTTGGTTCGGAAATTTGACACAGTTTTAGGAGTGCTATCATTGAACCCCAGTTCAGCGACTTACATTGTCACCGGAGGAGAAAAGAGGGTTTACTGAATCTGGTGAGTACTTTTAAGCTAACATTAGCAACCACACTTTTGTTACTGCTTTTAGTTATAACGGTATGATCGCGTGGACATGAATTGAGATTTCAATGTAATACTTGAGCATGTTTCACTAATGTGTTCGTGCATGTACTGAGAGGCTACTATGTTGCATATTGAGAGTAAGTTGGCTTTACCGGCGACCATATAATGATTTCTACGGAGCTCGGGAAGTCACCTGTAGGGGAAAAAAACAGTTCATGGACTGTTTTGCAATTCATCCCCTCAGTTTATAACGTTTATTACAAACTCAACTTCTTTAGTTTGGGAGGCAAAGACATGCAAAACCTTCAACTGGTGACAGTAAATTAAATCAATAAGAAGTTGCATGAATAATAAACATGTTGCATTGCAACACAGAATCATCGTCAATGGTCAATTGTCATGGAGTCACATCCGGTAAGACACAGTGCAATGTACAGACCTAAATATGGCAGTTGATAGTCATTTAAGACTGGTATTGTCTTTATAAGTACAATACCAATAGTAATTTGAAATAGTCTTCTCGGTGTTGTCCGGGAGGCAGATATATTATGTCAGTTTAAATCTAGATTTAGATTTAAGACCCACCACTTTCATCTATCCCAGACATGGTCAAATGGATTTATTACTTAAATCCCTTAGGAGATTATTAGGCTGCATTAATTAGGTAAACCGGAACCGGGAACACTTTCCACAAGAACAGATTACTGGCTCCACACAAAATCTGTCTGTCTTTCATTCCCCAAGGTCCTGTAGTCAGCTGGATCCAAACTCTGAGACCAGATTGTGGGGGACTGGATGAAATGACACCAGACAGATCATCAGGATTTGATAGACTTCCTTAGTAAACCTACCGTTATATACATGCCTGTTATATACATGCCTGTTATATACATGTCTACTTTTATCTTAGTTAGTTTCTATATTTTGTTCCTTGCTTAGTCACAGCAGTGTGATGTTATGGCTGCAATTAGTAACATTATGCCTCACTGTTTTTTGTTGGCACGATTTCTCAGTGCCCGACATATAATCAAATAATTGAAACCATCAGTTTTTCATCAATAAATAACTATAAATCATTATAATCAACTTGTTCGTATCCAAGACAGTTACAAACTGCAGCTTTAACGTGCCAGAGAATAACTGGCCCTCCTGGTCGAGCCTGACTTCTCCCAAGGTTTTTTCTCCATCTATACATCATTTAAGTTTTGGTTCCTTGCCACTGTCACCCTGTTGACTTGCTTGCTGGGAGACTGCTGACGTCTAACTTAGACTAGAGTTTTGTAAATTGTAAACGTCTAATGTTTTTATTCTATATATTTTATGTATGTATGTATGTATATATTCTACTTTTGCATGTTGTGTGTAGTTCATGGTACTATTGCAAATCCCTTATACCCCTGTCTCATAAGACGTTATCTTTTATATGCCATTCATAAACCCATCCAAGGTGAGGATCGTCTTGAAAGGGAGTTTGGTGATGGATAAACTGACCAACCTGTCTAAGGCCTTCTGTTTCCTTAGTGGACTTATTTGTGCTCTGCATTTGGACTTAGTGTATGATTCAGGTACCCAAAAATAATTGCAACTTTGAAGAAATTAACAAAAATAAACAATGTTAAATAATAAAAAAAACACTTTAGAAACAAAAGAAAAAGTTTTCAAAGTTTATGTTTTTTTATTGCAATAAAAAACCAACACCAAAAACAATAATTGCATTAGACTAGAATCTTTCTGTTAGGATCCCTACATACCTGATTTTAAAGAGGATTTAAATGTATTAAATCTATTTTAAGAAGCCTATTTGTTAAATCATATACATTTATAATATAACATTTAATGCATTGCACTTGCATAATAAATTTGATAAATATTACGAGAACACCATTGGGATTTACAGATACAGGTTACAAAAACCACTTCATTGACATCAGCCCATAACATAAAGCATATTTTCCAAGTTTAGATCACTCAATACATGCAAAAGATATGAGACACTTCCTGTTCCATTTATTGCCATAAATTGCTTAGCCATGGCAACACTGTTTGAAATATCAACAACCCATTTAGCATCTTCAATATCTCATCTTATTTCTGACCAAGGTGAAGTGACTTGGAAAAATTTGAGATGGCTCTTTAAAACTCCTTCTACCTTCAAACTACCTTCTCATAATAGCCACCTCTGTCAAACATACAGCTTAAATTTGAAGGAAATCACTCCATGTACGCAGAAGATATGAGCCATTTCCTGTTTCCATTTTTTGCCAATAATTTACTGCACTGCCATGGAAACACTGTTAAAAATTTTAATAGTCCCTTTATTTATTAATTTATTATTATTAAGTTGCAATTTAGCATTTTCAATGTTTTGGTATAATATTGGCCAAATTTAGTGATAATTCCATAAATCACCTAAGAAGAGTTTTTAAACATTTAAAAGGGTGTGCTACAGTACCCCCTTATTTACTATATATATATATATATATATGTATATATATAGTAAATAAGTAAAAAACAGTTCAGCTCTTAAGATTAATGAGTCGCTCTTACCTATGATGCATGGACATCACAAGCTACAGTCGTATATCACCCTAACAGCTCATCACATTACAGATAACTGGTCTATGTCCTCTCACGTCCTCCAAACCAGAGCCTGGCACCAGAGTCAGAGCTCGTGCAGAGCTACTTTCTACTTTGTGATGCAACGACTGAATGGAACATCACAGGTACATTAGCCCTAAGTGCCAACCACTCTGATATGTGCCCAATTACAGGAGTTTCTGAGCATGTTAAGGGACCCAAATGTCCCAAAAACCTTGAATTTTTTTCACAAAAACAATAAGAATTATTAAAATAGGGTTCTCCACACGTTCAGTCCTTGGGCCCTGATACTTACATTAATTTTATATAAGGCCAAATCTTTATTTCAGAACTATGTTTTAATCATAGTATGAAGTTTCAATTTTTAGGATTTCAAGTAGTCAGAAGATTCTCTGAATAAAGCATCATGACATTACAATAGTATAAATCCAAATGCGTGTGTCTGGATAAAAACACATTTGATTTAAAACATGTTAATTCATTAAAATGGGCTTTCAGCACCGGTTAACTACACATCACTACAGTTCAGCTGTACTGACAGTCTGTCTACTGTGGTGTCAAAAACTGCTACACGAAACTGCTACTGCTTTGACCCCAAAGAGTATAAAGCTCACTATGAAGCTCACTGTGTTTTGGGATCCAGCCCTGGATAAGCCTACCTTCTCTCCAGTGCTGCTGGTATTCAGCAACACTGGGCTGCAGCTGCGCCCTGCTTCCTCCGCGGACAGCGGGTGGCAGATGTCCTGGATGGATTTCTGCCCGGATGAGGGCAGTGATCTGGGGGTGCCGGCACTCATCGCGCAGGGACTGAGCGCTGCTGATGATTAATTGCGCGGGTGTTTAATTTCACTTCTTCACAAACTGAAGCAGCAAACATCTGTCAACTGACCGTTAGCGCGCAGCCGTGAAAGTACAGCTGTCAGATGACTCTTAACAGAGACGCACTTCCGGACAAGAGATTTTCATATTAAAAGTTGCGAAGGTCCCTTAAAGTCATGGGATACACTGTGTAACCACATATAGTTTTAATATGTACAAAATCTACATCGAATCTCTAATAAGCACGGCCGGCGTGTAGTGGTGGGCAGAGAGAGGCTTTGTGAACACTGAAACATTTGATGTAAATTATCAGCATTTAAAACAGAGCAACGTCGTGGTTTTCTTCGCCATCTGACAACAACAGCCGTACGCCATACGTCATTACGTCATAATTTCAGGATTACGTCATTATTTTTTTCTGTCTAGTTTCATTTTCAGGACGATTACAATACGATTGATTTGTTTACATGTGACTTTTTAAATCTGATTGTGCTTCTAGTCCTATTGCGATCGGATTATAAGGGTCCAACGGCTACCGAGACACCTGTTGAAGTGCACTAGTTATCGGAGATTACGGAACGTGAAAACAGAGGCACCAGTCACCATAGTCAAATGTTTGCTGGGAGCCAGAGCGCCCGACATTAAAGCAAATTCAAACGTGCTGGCTAAATCTAAACGTAAATTTAGTAAGATTATTATACACGTCGGCACAAATTATGTTCGTCTCAGCCGAACATAAAATATTAATAATTATTAATATCAAGATGATGTGTGAATAGGGGTGTGAACTTGCTAGTTGTATGTAGTAGTATGTCTGACTGGCGTCTGCTAGCCCTCACACATCACAGAAAGACAATCTACCCCACATAAAATCACCTAAATGTCATATAGAGGCTGTCCCTCAGACTGCTAAAAAAACCTGTAAACAATGGCATTTTTATTCATGTTAAACACATAAAAATGATACATAATACACAATTAATAGGGCTTGATTTGCTCTTTCTACAAAAGCGTTTTTTTGTTCGATATGATCACAGATCACCAGGGTGCCACTTTATAAAAGAATTTGCTGTCTTTTTATCAGAAGTAGTATTGGCCACAGATTAAGTCATGTGGATAATGGAAAGGATGCATTGAGGTTGGTTTTTAAAGACATTTTAAACTCTCTTGGGGCTTCACAATGTGTCAGGACCCACTTATTGTCGTACTTAATCATACTTTAAATTCAATACAGTCCAATGGTGTAAATGTTGATGACGTTAATATTCTGCAGCAGAGGGAAGACATTTCAGATTCATATCTGGTGTCCTGTTTTTTTTAGAAGAAAATAAACACAACCTTAGATATTTATTTGATACAGTGGCAGAGTACAATTTGTTTGAGTACAACAAAAACATTTATTTAAACTTTATTTGAGTACAACTGATTCTGACAGTCATCAATATCATAGCAGTGATGATTTCATAAATATCTTTAATAACAAAATAGATACTGTCAGAGGAACATTCGAATTCCTGCAACACAATCAATCAGATTGGGCATCATAATTTTCCCATGGAACAGCTTCCGTCATGTTCTACTATATATAAAGATGAACTGTCAAAAACAATTAAATCGTCTAAATTAACGTGTATACTAAATCCTATACCTACCAAGCTACCAATTTCAGATGCTTCCTGAAATTATAGATCCTCTACATAGTAGTATTAATTCATCATTGTTGTTGGGATATGTCCCAAAAACTTACAAGCTGACTATTAACAAAACACAACTTGATCCTAGAAATCTAGCAAATTACAGACCCATCTCAAAATTACTTTTATTTAAAAAAGAACTGGAAAAGGTGGTGTCGTGTGATATGTGCATTCCTGATAGATACAGTATCTGTGAAAATTTCCAATCAGGATTTTAGACCATGTCATAGTACAGAGAGCTCTCATTAGAGTGACAAATAAATTGCTGTCGTCAGCTGATCATGGCCGCATCATTTTTGTTGTACTCCTCGACCTTAGTGCACCCTTTGACACTATGACCACAGCATTCTCATAAATAGGCTTGAAAATATTGTTAGCATAAATGGAAGTGTTTAAATCATATTTCTCTGACTGATTCTAGTTTGCTGCTGTGAGTAAAAAGGTGTCATATTTTTACTCACCGCAGGAGTGCCGCAGGGCTCAGTGCTCGGGCCTCTGCTTTTTGCCCTGTATATGCTACCCCTTGGAGCAAGTATTAAGAGACATGGAGTTACTTTTGATTGTTATGCTGATGATACTCATCTGTACATTTCTTTGAGGCCCAACGAGATGCATAAATACACTAAACTAATATAATGTATAGTCGATATCAAAACTTGGATGACTAGCAACTATATACTACTAAATTCAGATTCAGGGGCGTGCCAAAAGGTAATTTGAAGACAATTATGCTTGATTTTCACCAATTATGGGTGATTTCCTAATTCACTTTGGCCGCGTTTACACTGCAAGTCTTAATGTTTAGATCCGATCTTAAAACCATATCCTGTTTATAAATACGCCTTGTCATAAATTAATAATTTACTGTTTCTATATGATGTATATTGTAAAACACAGGTCAAATATGTATTCTAGAATATTTCCAGTGATATGTAGTTTGTCATGATTAGACCAGAAATATTGCAAAATATTAAAATGTAGGCTTTCCCCTGACAGAATGGTAGCAGCGGTTTTAGGAAAGATGAAGGCCATCTCCTTTCAACAGGTCAGGTCCATCCCAAAAACTTTTCCAATTAACTATGAAACCTATATTGTTCTGCAAACACCACTTAGACATCCAGCCATTTAGTGATGACAGTCTGCAATGTATTTCGTCACCCCAATTAGCAGGGAGAGGGCCAGAGCAAGTAACAGGAATCAGAAACACAGGAATTGCATCAGAAACAAAAAACCAGCACAAGACAGCAAAAACAAGGGTATTAAATATGACACAAACCAAGGCAGGTAATAAAGGCAAACAGGTGAGGGGAATAAACTGACAATCAGATAATAACAAGGAAACAAGAGGGCGGGGTCAAGACAAGTGACATGGCAAATGTAAACAAACAAAGACCATGGGCTTCCACAGATGACAAAGACACAGAGCATGAGGCTAGATCCCAGCTCCAGTAAACAGGAACCAAGACTAGGATAGAGTCAGGGTCCAAACATCATGCTCTGACACAGAACACAGGCAAGAGAATCTATGAAAAACTCAGGACATGAAGCCAGGATGCTGACAGTGTGTTGAAAGAAATCCGAATGTGGAGAAAGATTCTGAGGCAGTGTTATCATGCAGCACATTATATACTGGTTTAGAGACCCTTATTCAATATTTGAATGTGATTTTCATTTAAAAAAATCATCATTAGATTATTTCACAAAATACAAATGCCATACCTGGCCTTATTATGATCTAACAATGGACTTTAAAAAGTATTGTACAATGATATGTTTAGTCATTTCTGCTTGTCTTTCATAGTATACGATGACCTTGATAAAGCACACAGCTATTTACTACATAAGGACTTGTCAGTTAGTGACCAACAACATAACTTGATTATGTTTAATGTTTAACAGTCGTGTTAAGGTTAAAGTCCCTTTGAAAGATTATAAATCTATTAAAAGCTAAAATGTGATCTATGATACAGAAAAGCTCATTGCAAGGAAGATGTCTGTACTTTAAGTATATCATCCTCAATCAAACAGTGTTCCTGTAGCTCAGGTAGCAGCGCCAAGGTTGTGGGTATGATTCCCAGGGGAGCACATATTGACAAAAATGTATAACTTGATTGTACTGTACGTTGTTTAAAAGTGTTTGCCAAATGCATAAATGTAAATTAAAAAAAAAACATTACTTAATGACCTCAACCAAAATTATGATTATGGGACTATTAACTTCCCCTTTAAAGCTGACAACATTTGCAGTGTCTGCATTTTTAATAGCATAGAACACTGTATCAGTTAGTGCAGCTGCCTCATATCACACCAACACTAATATGCTAATCATTACTAATTTGTTGTGTGATTCTTTTATCCACAGTGACTTATAGTATACATATGTATAGTATATTCATAGTGCCCCCTGGAATAACCTTAATTTCCATTTACATGTACAATACCGATCGTTAATGAATAGGATCTACACCATTTTATAGTCTGGTGTTGACATTATTGCAATTTTTATTATTAAAAATTGATGAGGGATCAAACTGATCCCTCAATAGTTGTATATTGCTTATATTCCACATGGGGTCATGTCTAATATGGGATTCTTCTTTAATAAACACAGAACAGTGTTTACTAATTTCCTAAAGGAGACCTATTATAGTCTATTTTATAAGTAAAAGGATAGGTCATCCAAAAAAGAAAACTGTCATCTTCATATCAACTATATTCTTTGCAGATTTGTAGTGCTAGAAATGTCATAAATGAATGCAATTCTAAGTTTTGAAAACACTTTTTAAAGAGGAATGTGCTCCGATACCCATATAATAAAACTGCTTAACTGAAACTCATTACCCAGATTATTTACTTAAAAACAGCCCTACCCGTTTGACACTATTTAATACAAACAAGTAGTGAATGTGTACTCTTGTATTAACTGCCAGGACTGCTCTACCTATGTTGACAAACCTGATAAAAGGAATTGCTCTTTGCTCATTGTAGTCTACATAAGCAGAAGTCCTTAAGTCAGGTCTTTGCAAAGCAGATGAAGGGTTGGGTCAATGTGAAAGACTCACGAAAAGCCAATAGAAAGGTTTGTTCTCTCAGGATGTGGTTAATGTGCAATCTGACTGGGAGGGGAAGCTCTGTTTGCAAATGAGTTCTGTAATATTTCATCCAGTTCCTTTGTGCCTGTGTAGCTAACAGGAATGAGAGGTTTTCTCTAAACCTTATTTTTAAGCAATGGTTACAATCGTTGAGTAAACTTAAGCACCAGCAGTTAAATTCAGGAAGTTGAGGAAGTTTCTAAACCATACCAGCATGGTAAGTACACCAGAAAGTCAACGCTGTTTGTTAGAGAAATGTTCATTTAAATAAACATTTGTTTAAAGGTTTGACCAACATGTCGAGATGTTCATCTCAAAGCCTTAATGTTACATATACAGTAGTGTTGACAAAAACACAACTAAAATATTAAATTCAAGTGCTTTATAGCGATACATAGACTATTACAACATTAACTGCTAACGCTGTATAGCTTTATCTAGATCTTTGGACTCTGCATATGATTGTTAGTCAGGAAGTCCTTGGCTTTCATTTAAAGTAAGAGATGGCAAATGGCACAGAGGAGTCAACAAAGCATCACAAGTCAAATAAAAAAACTTCATGTGATGCATTTTTGGCTTCTACATTTTAAACATCCTTACAAAAAGGAGGCGTCATCTTTTAAACCAAAACTAGGAAGTAATTATAATACACTTGACTTGTACTGACAGAAAAGTCAAATAGTATATTGGATCAAGATATACTTATAATATTATAAGAATATAAGATATTACTTATTGTTGAGCTTTTAAGTATAATTAAGTATTCTAAGTATATTTGGCTTGCATTTATGTTTACTCTTTTGATTAAGTATTAAATATCTTTCTCACATAGTTTAATATACTGGCTAATAAACTTACATGTTAGAATTTGCATAGTAACAAGTCAGCTTTTGTGTGGAAAAGCTCTGAGTAAATAAAACATGCATGGAAGCTGATCTTCTTTGTACACAGTAATAATAACCCTCACAGAAACAGATACAAAATTTGGCTGATTTTATTGACAATTGTTCAGAGGTGTAAGAGTACTGTAACAGACGTACTTATTCATACTGGCTTCTATAATAGGCCATTACCAGAATTGTTTTAAATCTCATTACAAAACACAAGACAAACCGCAAAAAGTGCTAATCTTTTCATGTTACACATAAATCATTGACTTAAACCTAAAAGTATATTTGCAGTGTATAAACTACTAAACTAGTAGTTTACTAAGAGTATACTTTCAAGTGTACAATACTTTACTTTCTTAATACTTACTTTCAATGTGGTACAAGTACTAAAAATACTTCTGTAAACTAATAAGTGGTATTGAAATAGTATGCTTACAATTTAATACTACTACATTGATTTTAGTATACTTACTACATAAAGTATACTTTATACTAAAAAATAGTTGAACTTGACTTAAGTATACTTAATAAAATGAACTTAGTTTTTGTAAGGGAATCCTTTTTGCCCCAAGCCCTGGTTTATTTTTGACACTGCTGTTTGTGTATACTTAAATGTATGGTTAACTGTCCTCAGATGTTGCTCTGCTTATAATTTCATGTAGGCTAACTACAACACAGAACCAGCACCTACAAAACTCAGTGAAGTTCAGGAACAAGTTAATGATGTTAAAGTGATTCTCAAAGACAACATCAACAAAGTTCTGGAGCGAGGAGAGAAGATAGATGAACTGATTGTTAAAACAGATGATCTTCAAGCCACGGTAAACCTTTGAGATTAAGTGTTGACCTTTTCTTGAAAAACAGCACAAACCTTTTGGTAATATAATTGTTTTTGGTTGATAATTCACAAAACCTAAAAAATGAGGTGTCAGTTGATCAGACCACTGGCAAAATATGATTAACAAGATTTTACATTTTTGGACACTAACCTGTTTCTCTGTAATTATCTGCATTTGTTTAGGCCGACTCATTTCAAAAGACGTCCACACGGGTTGCCAGAAAGATGTGGTGGAAAAACACTAAGATGATGATTATAATCGGTGTGATAGTGGTTGCAATCATTGTGTTAATCATTCTGTTGGCAACAGGAGTGATTCCTTCATAACCCATTTAGATAATCTCTCTCTCTCTCTCTCTCTCTCTCTCTCTCTCTCTCTCTNTCTATATATATATATATATATATATACATACATATTTCCTTGTAAATATAATTTTTAAATATAGATTTTGTTTTTCTATTTCGGTATAATATACATTTCAAGTGATATTCTAAGTTGCAAAGACAGCCTACAGCAATTATAATATTGTGGGGAGGCTGTGGGGAGTGCTGGAGCCTATTTTAGACCCAGGCCTTCTTTGACTGAGGGCAGTGGAACACCCTGCACAGGCGGCTAGTCCATCTTAGGGCTGGGAAAATGCCAGTAGATTTTGTGTATTATATTCATTTAATTTTTCTTGGCAGAATTCCTTATCATAAAATGTTTCTATATTATTAGAAACACAATGCATTGTAAATAAGCTGTAGTGTAGTGTTTAAAATGAACCACTGTGACTTGACACTTTCATGCCAAGACTAAACTATTTCAATTATTTTAATAACAGAAAAGAAATAATATAAACATTAATAAGTAAGTTACCAGGTGATGACCCCAACCAAAAATGTTTAACGTTTTTAAAGTAATTTAAAAGCTTTAAAAGTGATTTATTTTATGAACAACTCACATGACTCTTAAAATGGATTCTTAATCTTTAAACCGCTGTAAAATTCATTGTAGTCATGACACTAATATAACACCTGACAAAGTATGTGCTGGGTTTATTGTGGAATGTTTTTATTTTCTTTTTTGAAGATCTCAATGATTGGCCTGTAATCATATTTTAAGAATGGCTATGCAAAATGAAACATTTAAACAATAATTGAAAAACAAAAATGAAATGTGAAAATAAAATTTCCTATTTTTATAATCTGTTAATGTAATTATCTTAGAGCTGTCCTCTCTTTTGTTTTTGGTATCAGTGAATATTGACTTAAACACCAGACTGATAATTGTTGTTGTTTTTGAACTTGACAGCACTAATCCCTGTTCACTTTCGATTTCAGAAGTTCACTTTTTCTATCCCAAAAAAGACATACAGGTCTAAAACATTTTTGGGTAAATTCTTCTTTAATGGGAAATGACAGACTTCATGTTTACACTTCATCCATTGTAACATTCAAATGTTTCCATAACTCTGTAGTAATATCCTGTAATATTAAATGATTATTAAAAGACCTTCACTCTGTACTCACTGTAAGCAAAGAAATAACAGATCTTATATTAATAAATTCTAAACGATGGGATTTGGGATTCTATGAATAATTTTACTCAATTTGAACTAAGCTACACAAGCTCTACAGCAACAAACAGTAAACAAATTTTGCACAAAAACAAAAATTCAGGATAAGTTCATAATCCAACACTTCAATGTAGTTTCTGGTTTTGAATGAACCAGTAAGTTAGTTGGCAACCTAAGACAGCCTAATGCTCATGACGTGTGGTAATAAATGTAGCAATGTGTTGATCAACTCCATTTTTATGTCTTGCCATCATGCTTTCTCCTCACAATCTTGACTTTCAATCCATTTTACATCTGAAAAACAAAAAAGAAAATATTAATGATGCCTAGAAGAGTAAAACAAAATGTAAAGGAATCCCAATTGTTAGTTTCAACAAAGAAGGCAAGAAATTACTTTGAAATACCTTAATAATATAAAATTGTGCAATTAATTGAAGTCCATTAGCTAAAAATGTTGTGGTTCAACCAACAATTTAAAAAATTGAATTTATAACAATGAATGCAAAACCCTCAAATTGTTGGAAATTAAAACATTAAAAAAACACTTTAGTCCTAAAAGGTCTAAAAAGTAGTCATAAAACACTTAAAAAATTAAAGCATTACAAGCAAAGTTTCCATAGTCAATGTCCTTTTCAAGATTTCAAAAGTAACAATGAGAATTTGTTAGATTAAATTTACATGTTTACAGGTGAAACTTTATCCACCGCTGTCAGTAAAAAAAAAAAAAAAATCACACAATACAAATATAAAAAAGCACTTCTTCAGCGCAGCGGCATCCAAGTACAAACCAGCTTTTAGCTCATGGACTACAGGATATTACAGCTACACGAGCTACAAATAAGGAAAAGCAAGCAATTACACATAAGATTAGAAGTGCATATTATAACTGGAGAAAGTCCAGAGAAAGCCGTATCCTTCAAAAAGTGAACAGTTAATTAATTTTATTTTTCCGGCTCTCGACATAATTTACAATTACTTGATGGTGCCTGTAAAAAATAGCATTAAATTATATTACATAAAACCAATCCCAAAACCTTTTAAAGAAACATTAAAAAAATGGAAGATAAAAGATAAACTTGTCCTTTTTATGTTTTTGTTGCTGTAGTTGTTGTTTTTTTACAATTCATATACAGGATGTTGGAAGACCATACCAAATGGGAGCATTCGAGAGTGCACGCCTCTCATACCCTGTCCGCATTGAGCGGGCCTGAGAATCGGGAAGTCAGCTCATGGCCTGCAAGAAGTCCCCGCTGGCAGGTACAAACAAGGTATATGTCAGTTAGGAGACAACATTCTTCTGTTTCTTTCGCTGTAAATCCATATTTTCTGGTACCCATTTAGCAGTACTGTACCTGTTAATTTTTACAGTTACAAAATGGCAAGAAAGAGCCAAAAGCCAGCTGTTATATTACTGCCAAAAGACAGAAGTGTCTATGTTACCACTACTGTAAAGCACTGCTGTGAAACTTTAAGGAAAAACAAAAATTAATCAATGTACATTACCAAAAGGTCATATTTCTTTATAAACTAAAAATGGTTACATTTAGTAGTAGTGTCACATACCTGCAAGTTTCTCGTGCAGTTTAAAACTTAATACGGCTTGTAACTGTTTTGATGGCCACCTCGCCTTGGGGATTTGCCATAGCCGCTTTCCTGATCTAAACATAGAAGCACAAAACACAAACAATGCAAATGTCTACAGTTAAATATGTTGCTCTATGGCATATTAAGAATATCTATGGAAAATATAAATGAAAAGGCCATATATTATTAAAGATTATTCAACAATATACCCTCAGAAAGGAATAAGCCAATTTTTAAATACAATTCATCTCATACTTTTAAGTGATACTTGCAAGATACTTACGTTAATAGTATTCAAACATTTTGCAAAATACTGTACTCTGAAAATATGGTGAGAGACAAAAATTTGTGCAGTAAATGAATGAATTTTTGAAAATAGTTTATTTTCTAAAAATGTCCACTGGCCAGGGGTCATTTTTTTGCATGGCCTACAGATTTACATTGTTCAGTTATTGTGCAATGGATTCAAGGCACTTTGACAAATGTGTTTTCAAGCTATAACACCCCTTCTATTTAGCACCATAGTTATAATACATATGTACAATATAACTTTGCAAGCAAGCCTTCCGCGTAAGACATATGCAGTTGAAGCAATAATCTAGAGTTCTATGCATAGGCATATATAATACAAGCATGCGCATTCTGCTCAGATAATTTAGTGCACAATTGTCATAGTCCAGGAGTACCACCAATCCACAATACAATATATCCTTAGTTTCTCATCTGTGTTCACAAACAGTATTACATACTGCTGTAGTCACCATATCCGTAGTAGTTGTTGTAACCCGAGTAATCATAGCCCCCGTATCCACCATAGCCTTGATTGTTGTAGCCATAGTTTCCATAATTTCCGTAACCTTGATTCCAGTAATTTCCATATCCCTGGTTCCAATTCTGATTAGGTCCTGTAACAGATACCAAACTCATATCACAAATCAGACCAAAAAATCAAGAGTTATAAAAGGTAATGACAAATAAAGACATAATGACAAAGTGTGGAGCACCGTCAGGCCAACCCGTTCTAGTGTCTTAACGGTTCTACTCTGTGCTGATCCGGCCGGTACGGTTAGTTTCATTTTCCATTGTACAGCTGATAAAAAGCTCGTTAATAAAGGAGGAGTTAACAGATGGTATGAAATGTAAATAGTGACCACGTTATACAGCATGATCAGATACTTCAGTTTCTATGACAAATTTTTACCTGATCATTACTCTGCTCAGTTACAGAAAAGGCCTGATGGTGGAAACCAGACTAACATATAGTTTAACAGGAGTGCTTTCCATTTAGAATTAGATGAAGAATGTCTCTTAAACTCCAAATGTGTCGTTATATTTCATTCTGAATTTTATTTGGGTAAAAGGTCTTTTTTGAGCCTTGAGGGAATACAAGCATTATGCCGTACCGCCTCTCCCTCTGAACCTGGATGAATAGCCTCCTCTTCCGCCCCACTGCTGCTGCTGGTACTGCTCCTTTGACATGGCCACCTTAACCTCACACTGTAAACACATTCACAGATTGCAAATGACTTTGAATAACCTCTACAAACAAGTCTAGATTTGACCCCCTAAGATATTTATTTTGTATGAAAAAACCATCTCCTGAACTCATTTGAGTGACCAGTTTTAAATCCAAAAGCCTTTCGGAGGGCATTTACACGTAGTCTTTTTACAACTGAATAGATATTGGATCAAAGAAAACGCAAGGGACCAGGTGTAAAAAGGCCCTAGACTCAATCTCTACAGATGGAGATAGATTTACTAGAATATTATAAAATTTACAATCCTATTATAAAATTACAATCTGAACAAAAGACAAAGGTGTTCATTTGTTTGTGTGTTCATCTGTGAAATGTATTAATTATACCTACATGTTGTAATGAATAAATGCTTTTAAGAATGAAATATGGGCACAAAACTCATTTCAAGCTCTGATTAACACTTCATATTTGTCAAATCGCTAGATCATACACACTGATCTGTATAAGACTGTACCTTGCTAAGACCGATGTTATGATACTTCTTCTCCATAATTTTCTTGACTGGTTCTTCCTCTTTAAATGTTATAAAACAGAAACCTCGCCTTTTGTTTGTCTTATTCTCCATTGGCAGCTCAATGGATTCCACCTAGGGAAAATGCAGAGAAAAAACACAATCTCAGAAATAAATAATCATGAAAGTATTGTGCCATTTTTTCATTCATTAAGGTTATAAACGTGTATGTGGTTGTTTTGAAGTTAATGTTGTAAAAAATATAGTATATGTAAAATATAAACTTTCTCTATACCTCTCCAAAAACATCAAAGTACTCTTTAATCTTCTCCTCTGGAGTATCTGGGGAAAGACCTCCTACAAATATCTTCTTCTCAGGCTCTTTGGACTTCATGGCTTTTGCCTTCTTAGGGTCAATTACTTTTCCATTCAGCTTGTGCTCCTTTTGTGTGACCACCTTTGACCAGAAACAAATATATCAGGACTGGAACTAATCACTCAATAGCTCTGTTTCAAAACTTAAGATAGCTGCCTTGCCATCTATGCCCTTTTACAAATGCAGTGTCCTTGACTTAAATGAAGCTTCATAAATGAGTATGGAACAAATGATTTGAAACACCTACATAGGCAGCAACAAATAACAAAAACACTGCCGGTGCACAGTAGACTCAAGCATCATATGTTGCATCTGCACAGATACCTTGTCCACACTTTCTGCTTCTTTAAACAGAACAAAACCAAATCCTCTGGATCGGCCTGTCAAAGAATCCAGTTTCAGGGTGCAGTCAACCACCTCCCCAAACTTTGAGAAGTAGTCCTTCAGATCTTTCTTGGTTGTGTCCCAACTTAACCCTCCAACAAACATTTTCCTGCAAATAAAAAGATTAATATAAGATCTAGCCTTTCACACTTCTGGTTTCTTTCAGCTTGGTTAATGCAGGGTTTTCTGGTAACTGTTTATAGGATCAGAATAGCATGTGCCAGCTTCAATGAGAAATTTATTACTGCACTTAATTTGGTTGGAAGTGACAAATTTAAAGTTACTGTGTAAAACGTTTTTTGTTACCTGTTTGTTTGTTTTTGTAAACAGTTTTTGTTAACAGTATGTAATTGTGATTAGCAATGTTCTCATCGCATTTATTAATCTTGGCTCATCATAATACTTTTCAAGTTTCAAGAATTTAACATTACAATACAATATTTGCATTATACATATTTACATAACTAATAATTATTTTATTTATTATGAACGAACATGGATAAGCAAAGAACAATAGCATATAATAATAAATTAAAATGAACTAAGACTAATAAAAGTTGTAAAAAAGTCAGTAGTTTATGATATCCTATGTATCAAAAATTTTATGAATGAAATCTTGCTGCAACTTTATACTTCCTTGTATAAAGTCTTGCTGCAACTTTATACTTCATTGTACCATTTTTTTAACTAATTTTGTATCATTTAGAGCTGTGAGCACGCTTAAATAGTTTCATGTATATTATATATTTATGTCTCAGGAAAATACTGTACAGATAAAAGGAGGAATAGTTACATAAAAGGTTATATATACTTTTAAAAAATAAGGCCTATGGATACATGCACTTTTATGCGTGAGGTTGCCTGGATCATAATTTGATCTAGTTTTATGTGCATGAGAACTTTGATTTCTGGTGAATAACTTAATTTCAAATAAGCATTTTAACATGGATTTAAAAAAGACAAAGGCTTTTTTTATAATTGTTTTTCCAATACATTCAGTCGTTTTAAAAACTGCGATTTCACAAATCTGTATTTTAAAGGCAAATATGTTTGGCAAAACAGCGACTCTACGGCAGCTGCTGTCTCATGAATATTCACGTGTAATTAATAAATACTAACTCAAGCCATTCGGCGCTCCTTATAGTTACACAATTAGCAGAGACTGCCTTTTAAATCGTTTCATGATTTGTGCTGCCTTGATATACCAATGCACAGAATTGGATTCGAGAGATGCCAACTGTGTGAAATTAAATAAATAATATGCAAATTGAGTTTATATACTGCAGTCACCATATAACCACTACTGTAACTCACCCCTCATCTTCCTCATTTTTACTCGCATCTATTTTTGACCCCTCCATATCTCCCTGCCCGCTATCATTAGCCTCACTGAACCCCGGGATCTGCTCTTCACCCAGAGCCTCCCCATCATCTTCCTCCATCTTCATCATCATCATCATCGCCGGGTCTTCGCAAAGAGTCTGGTCCTCTGTCATCTTTGATGAACTACTGGTAAAAACGCACGGGTACAGGTAACTGCACAGTTGTACGGCTTCAATAAATTAAAATGACTTGTTCAATCTTGTTAACCGGGGTCAGATCGCGTTTCTTTAAGTTTGTTTTACGGCTGTCGGTAGCAACAGCAACCATCCACAAAATGGCGGTGGTGCGGAAGTTGAACGTAATTGCGTCATTACGCCTGGAAATGCCGTAACCAGAGCCGCTTGTAAAGGCATACCTGCAATCGTGTAATGCAAATGTTGACTGGACGTCAATGCAGAAACTTCACTACACTACATAAACGACTTTTGTGAGGAAATGTGGTATTATTTTAATAATTCGACTGCATGTCGAATCCATAATCTTCAACGTGTTTTACATTAAATAATACCTTTGTTGGGAAAGGTATAAAATTCGTACAATGATTTCGATGCTATTTTATAAGAGAAGGCAGAGTAGGGAATCACGACAGGTAGGACTCACTTACGGCACGCCACCAGCAACCGCGTAACATTGTGATAAAGTATCGTCTTAAAAAATATCGAAATTTTCTTTGCTTGGTTTCCAGGTTTCACTAATTAAAATAGGACTTGACGTGAATGCCGATTGAACACGTTTAAATGAGAAATTATAACTTCATAAAAACTAAAGCTGTATTATTTCGTTGGCTTCAGATTTCTTTAATTAGGTTACAATTATTACTGCTATGTACGGCCAACGACGCTGTTTTTAATTGGATTATTGTGGCAATAAACTGTGCAACGTAAACTATTATTGACTGTAATAAAAATCTGAACTTCCACGTCATTGTCATTAATGATTGGCTAATGTTCTTCACCATTACGCTTTCTTCCATGAAAATATATGGTGTGTGTGTATATAGGTATATAAGATTATGCTTATTATTTGCTTTGCAGTTAAACATTACAATTTTTAAAGACAAAGTTTTACACACAGCAATTGCTAACTCTAAAAAGTAAACAGTTCCCCCTCAATTTTAATCCCTTTTTCAAAAACAACAGGAAAACAAAATGAAAGACACTTTCCTAATGAAAATTTAAGAACATATTAGCAAAACAAAACCTACAGGTTTGATCTAAACAAAGTACAGAATAGGGTAAACTTAGAAACAAAACATCTCATTATTTACAAGGTTAGACATTGAATTTGTCTAAAGAAAACCAAGTAACATTTTCATAGTTGTTCAAGGACAGGAATCCACAAGCGGTCTCCATGGAACAATGTTAAACGCTCAAGTCATCCTGCCGACCTATAACAGAAGACAAAACAAGATGAATTATTCTAAATTACACATGGAAAAAAAACAGCACGTCCATGTTTGTTAAACTTCTTGAGCTGTCGATTTTAAACTAGGAAAATGACCATTAAAGATTAAAGATCATATGTTTATATCAAATTTTAGATTCACAAAAGCAACTTAAGCCAGCAAAAGCTTCAACTCCATGTGGTTAGCTGAGAAACACCATTAAGGAGCAATTCCAAATGTTTTATCCTAAAAATGTTGATGTCAATTACATATAGTCAATTTATATTTAATCTAACACAGATTTCATCAGCTTTTAATGGCTTTAAAACACACTTTACATATGATCTTTAAAACCTATGTTTAAAGAAAAGACTTGAGGTGTACCCATTTGAGGTTCTCTATGGGCTCTAAAGACAAAAAGCAAGCATTATTTTATGCAGTATATGCAAGTTTACCAGCGAGGTGACATTTTAAGAAACCAAAGACAAAAAAAAAATCACTGAAGCTCCAACTGAAATACAAGAGCACTAAAATTGAAAGAGATACAACAAAGCAGTTATGAATCATTTTTAGGTTACATTTAATAAATACCTGTAAAAAACACATTTTGAACTGTTAAAGAAAAACAACAACTTTGTCTTTTTGTCAATCTCCTTTGTCTTTTGTTTGTTTTACGCTGGTACAGGAAGTTTGAAGAGACCATACCACTGGACAGCGTTTTCTTGTGCATGCTGTGCTCTCTGCCCGCTATGTGCGACGCCCAGAGAATGTCGTGGTCAGGTGACACACGGCCTGCAATGAAGTCCCCGCTGGCAGGTACAAACAAGGTACAATAATCAGAATTAGGGGAAGAAAGGAAAAATAAGGAGAGGCGCCATTACTCTGTACCCCTTAGCAGTACTTTACCTGTTACCATTGCTATCAAGTCTCTATGTTATTCCTTTATGATCACCTGTTAAAAGCAGGAAGAGGAAAAGGAAAACCTACAGAAAAACACTTACGTTTTTCTGGCATGCTAAAAAGGCAAATAGCTACACAAACATTGGCAATTAAAGATCTATGGACAATTGTTACACTGTGTGCAACTGTCTGTTAGGATAGTTAGGTGTTTATTGATCTTTAATACTGAAGTCAGATCCAAAGCGCAGCAAAGATATAACCTTACCATCAATATGAATGTTTAATCACTTTGTCAATATGGCTGGTAGCTATTCTGATGGTTTCCACCCTCCCGTGAGGCCTTGCCATAATTGCTCTGTTGACCTGAAAATATTGAAGTAACAAGATTAGACTTGCCTTTCAAATTACATTACCTACAAATTAATTCAAAAATATGTGAACAGACACTACCGCATTCTGAAATGTGTCTAGGTGTAATTTATAACGCTATGCAAATATGCATTGTGTTCTCAAATATAATACAAATACAATAGGTGTCTTATTCTGTAGTCAGTTTTCTCTTTCAAGTCAACCACAAAAATTACAGTAATTTGCAGAGAAACCTGCAAGATTAACAACAACATGCTGATAATTGCCCACCTGAATAGAAACGTGTTTGTTTAATGGCACAAACCCTTGAAATTAACTCTATCGCCCCCTGGAGTGCTGAAGTTAGAGACATCACAGGTAGGAATGCAAAGCTACTATGTAACATTTTAAGCATTTGTGTCTGTTTACTACCACAGAATACATTTCTGGCCTTGTTCTATTTTTATTCATACATATGAACATACCATTGTAATCATCACAGCCTTGTCCATATCCATAATTTTGATAGTTGTATCCAGAATAGTCATAACCAGAGTAGCCATTATAGCCCTGGTTGTATCCATTGCCATAGCCTCCATAGTTCTGGCCGTAGTAATCGTTGTATCCTTGACTGTAGCCCTGACTCTGTCCTGTTTGGAGAGAATTGACCTCTTTTTTTTGTTCATTTTTTTCAGAACAAATGGATTTAACAACTTGCCAGAGAAAGCAGCAATCATTTTATTTGCATACCTCCTCTTCCGCGCCCTCTGAAGCCTCCTCTTCCTCCTCCAAACCCCCTGTCTTCTCTGTTTTGCTGCTGTCTGTAAACCTCTTTAGGCTGAGCAACTTTGATTTCACACTGAAAATGAAAGGTAAACAAAATCACTGCGATGATTTTAATACGCTAACTCCTAAAGACTCACTGGAATGGTTTTATGATTCTTTCTCAAGTAAGAGTATAAAGATGTTTTAAGGGTTTGTCATATAAACTTCCACTGCAAAAACACTGTTCATTCTGTTTAAACTGTTATGTTTTGCTCCAAAACTATGATCTAACAATTTGTTTGCATAATCAGTTAAAATTTAATGAACATCTCTGTGTAATATTATTTAAAAAATGTTTTACATTATAATAATTTAATATTAATCTTTGTGTGGATTTGAAAATGGTATGCAAAACATGCTTTCATTAGTTTGTACATTACACTTTTGAACCACAAATTTGGCCATAATGGCTGTTTGGTTAAAATAATGATCCAAGTATATTGTAACACCAAAGGGCACCAATGGTCTCTATAATCAACTTTTGCTCACAATGCTTTTAAGAAACACAGGCCAAAACTTTAAAGGCATTTCAGATCAAATGCATAGAGATATATTATTACAAAACTGACAAATGTCCAGACAAATAATAAAAATATCTAAATAAAATAACATACCTTTCCTGATCCAATTTGATGGTATCTGTTCTCAAGAAGGTTCTGAACTGGCTCCTCCAACACGTATGTCACAAAGCAGAAACCTCGTCTTTCATTTGTTTTAGTGTCTATGGGCAGCTCAATGTTTTCAATCTTTAAAGAGGGAAATAATAAGAAACAAAAAACACAAATTAGTGGGATTATGGTCTGATCAGGTGGCTCGCCAAGTCCCTCAATTCTCATTGTTCCAAATTACTCACTTCCCCAAAAGCTCCAAAATACTCCCGGATCTGATCTTCAGTAGTGTCTGGACTTAAACCACCGACAAAAACTTTCTTGGGGGGCTCCTTGCCCTGAATTGCTTTGGCTCTCTTGGGATCAATCAGTTTTCCATCCAGCTTATGTTCCTTTAGCTCCAGCACCTACACACACCAATAACATAAGCATGTTGCTGACATAGAACAACAAAGTAACTTATGACCTAATTGTAGCTGTCAAGGTACATTTACCTTATCAACACTCTCAGCATCTCTGAAGAGCACAAATCCAAAGCCTCTAGAGCGTCCAGTCACGGGATCTGTTTTAATGGTGCAGTCCAGAACTTCACCAAACTTGGACAGGTAATCAGCGAGGTCTTTCTTGCTGGTGTCCCAGCTCAGTCCACCAATAAACATTTTTCTATACACACACATTAAAGAATAATGGATCTGTTAATATAAATGGTAATATTATAATTAATATTACTGCTATGGACGCCTGCTAAAAGGATTGGGATGGCAGGGAACTGCATCGAATATCCAAAATACTAATTTAGCAAAATGCGTGACCTGTGTGCGGACTAACGGGTGCGTTAGTTTATTTTACGACGTTTAAGCATGTTCTATTAAACTGGATTAGTCGTTTTAGGGTAGATTTCTAGCCTATGAAATTAAACTAAATGAATATATAAAGTTGGAATAAACATTGTTCCAGTTTCGCCATTTAAAGGCACCTCACGTTTAAACACTCACCCATCATCCTGCTGATTTTTACTGGCATTAATTTTTGAGCCTTCTGGAAACTCGTCTGTGCTAAAGTCTTCGATCTGCATTCTGGAGCAAATGTGGTTTGATTCGATGGTGAATGTACAAAGACTGTATTACAGCGGTTGCGAAACGTCTGAGACTTAACGAAGACTCACTAAAATAAAGTGCCTTGTTGAACAAAATGGCGCTGGAACAACAGTGACGCAATCTGTCTGCACGAGGAAGAGGATTAAGAGTAATTTAAAATTACGCTCCATTTTATGGAATTTATTTTTTTATGTAATGTTTTATTTATTTTATTTGTTTAGTTAATAAATATTCATGTAAATGCGCCAGAGAAGCATTTTATGTAATGTAATAAATATTGTATATATTGTTTTTGTAACATTTTACTTACTATATTTATATAATATACACATATATATCTGGTAAAGATTATATACCTATATCGATCTAAATGTGAAATGGTTTATCGCTCACATAAAGGTTTTTTTAGTTACAGTTAGTAAATTTGACCAAAGTCTCGTATGACTTGGAGTGCGTCTCAATTAGCTCCCACGTTCAGTAGTCAGGGCACTGGTCAGGGAGTCGGCTTTTTTCAGTGCACTGAAACGTTAATTCCCTAGAAATTAGCACAATGCAAACCCAGGGAGCATTAATTCAGATTGCTCCTGATGTTCCCTTGCCAGAAATTACGTCACACTTTAAACCTATCTAACCGAAATCGCACGAAACAACTTAATCATATCTCAATAGACCTTTATTACAGCGGAAATAAACCCGGAAGTGTATCGTCACAGCAGCGTATCAATTCTTCCGGGTTGACTAATCAAAACTTTAAAAGTCTATTTTTAACTACAAGTCAATTACAATTTCAACGTATTCTGGTTGCTAGTTATCTTGTTAGCTTCAGTTTATTACTAAGAGAGACGTTAGGCTACGAATTTTGTCTAACATTGACGTAGCCTAAATAAAGCAACCTCTAAAACAGTGTGTCAGTTTACAGAATATGAGCAAATAAATTGTATGTGCGGTAAGCCTTTTCTATTTGCACAAAATAAATGCTAACGCAAGCCTACTCATATCATGTTTAAAAGTTTAAAGTTAGCAGTTGCCACTAGGCTGTGATATTTTCCCTCCTTCCTTTTAATATAGTGAACGGAGAGGTATTAATACAGGCAAGTTGCTGCCAGTCATTGCGAAAGAACGAGAAGCTCCATAGCCTTATGTCATACTTTAGTCCCTACTCACTGAAACAACATTCATTAAATGTATTTTGTGCTCTCCTGTGTTCAGTATTTGGACACAAATCTATTGCAGACGTTCTCCACTTTAGTTTCAGACATAACTTCAAAATTACAAAAATCTTTAAAATGGCACTGTAGGAAATAGACACCATCAGTTTTGAAATGCATGCAGCACACGAGCGTACTCGCGTGTATTATTTTAAAATAAGGACCTTCACCCCGCCGTTAGTCTCACCCAGGCTTTCTTCAGTTCTTTTTGTGTTGGTAAATCGTGAAAACTGCTGCAATAACACCTGATCTGAGCATATGGTTTAAAACTAGTATATGTTTTATAATATAAAATATATGTATAATATGGGATCGTCGTACCTTTTCCTATTTACATAGGAAACCCTTTTCTCCTAAGTTACACACGGAACATTAAAGCAGAACAAAATACATACGCGTACAAACTCGATACTATTAAATACAAATGCTATCTATATCCAGTTCTCTACTAAGTTAATGACAAAGAGATTTGTATGATTTGGCAACCGTATGAATGCTCCATGGGTGCTTAAACAGAAGGCTGCGTCCTTAGACGAGTCCTACTAAGGCTTCTAGGCTAGAGTCCTCCTCAGCATTAAACGCTGGAATGAGATGGTAGAAAGTGCGCATGGCAACATTATAAAGGTTTCCATCCCCGCCACCATGATACTTTATAAAATGGGCAGTTTAGCATTTTGAGTAGACTCATTTACGACCAAAACCAAAAAATATAAATGCCTTCATTTCTGAAAACATTCATCATTTCTGAAGACAAAGCGTCCTTCTAAAGATGCTGATCGAAGGACGCGAAAAAAGGCCAACCGTCCCTGCAAATTAAGAGGTCCTTCGTCGACGTTTGATGACGTAGCAGGCGTTCTATGCAGCCTTCCCAGTACGCAGCCTTCCGTTGGAGAAGCGCCTCATGTGTTAGCGCACCCCTAGCCTCATACATTTGTCAAAATCTGAGCTGCCCATCTGACCTAACCAGGATTTTGATTTGTATCTTTTTTCATAGCTAAAATGTCAGCGATTTCAATATCAGAAAATATTAAAGTCTTTTTGCTGGACATTGAAGGAACAACGACGCCCATCACGTTTGTCAAGGTAAATTTCTTTGCAAATACAAAGATGAAGAATCACAATCAAATTTGTTATGCATTTGGAAAACAGTGCGATAATCCATTTTGCTCTTGCAGGACATCTTATTTCCCTACATAAGAGAGAATCTGGAAGATTATTTGTCTGCACATTGGGAAGAAGATGAATGCAAACAAGATGTTCATCTTCTCAAAAAACAGGTAAGCCAAACAGACTGTTTATAAGCTTTTCCTGTTTTGTGTTCTATTGTAAGTGTGTGAGACAACGTGTTTTGTAACGTTTTGTTTAACAGAAAACAAAGCCTGGTTTGTTTTGCATTTACGACGTATCGTTGCATCATTACTATAATTTAACATCATGTATGTGTAAGAGTAGTGGTATTGTCATGTTTTTGGCATTGCCTGCATTAACGCAAAGTATAAAAATCTATTTCTACTCAACTCCTCTTGCTTAACCTGGATGTAATTTACATCTGTATAAAACTATTGTGGCTATGTGTAGGCTGAAGAAGACCTGCAGCAAAATAAAGCATGTCCAATTCATCCAGTTGACCAGACAGTACACACGGATGAGGAGAAGGCAATCCGTGAGGTTGTGGATAATGTCCTCTGGCAGATGGCTGCAGACAGGAAATCCACTGCCCTCAAACAGTTGCAAGGCCACATGTGGAGAGCTGCCTATCTGACAAGGAAAATCAAAGGCGAGTAAGTAAATGTATCTTTCTGCTTTTCTTACACATACAGTCCATAAAGACACCACTCCAATTTTTCTCAAAGCAGCAGCTCTACATTTATAGTAGCCATTTCATTACAGTTTCAGAAAATGTTCTTTTACATGTTGTATTTTATCATCTAGTTTCTTGAGGCTTCACGCTGCAATGATATTTAAACCATAAAAGTTGGAATTCCCATCTATGCTGGGTTGTTATTGGCAGCTTTTTGTCATCCAAGTCATCCATTTCTAAAACTTTATTTAGAAATTAGAAATTAATTTTTGTTGAAGTAATTATATTAATGTATACAAAACTAATGTCAAACGTTTACGAAAACGTCTTTAGATTAAAAGACTTTTAAGATGATAATAAACATTTCAGGCAAGTGATCATAAACGTTTGACCAGTAGTTTTAAGCTTCAGTATAGAGACTCCCATTTTGTTCTACTACACCCCATTCATAAAGGTAGGACTTGGTCTTGTTTGAGCAGAAAAGCTGCTTGAAGGCATTGCAAATGTGGTTGCAGGGGGAAGTAAAGGAACTGAATAAGGCAATTCGCTTCCTTAATTAACCAACACAGATGATCTACACACTCACTAAATCACAGGTTATTATTTTTGACATGACAGCTGAGAACGTAATTGTGATGATTTACTTTTTAACAGCAGTGTTAAAACTGCAACATTTTAAAGAATAAGTCCAAACATTATATTTAGCTCATAAATTACTCACCCTCAAGGCATGCTTGGAGGATATGACCAACTTTCAGTTTAAATGTCAATATTTTAAAAATTCTGTCAATTTGTTATCAACATTTACTATTTTGTTATATGACAACATATTCAAACACCCATAACCAAAACAGAGGTTTGTTGTAAATGGTATATTAATAAACGAATAACATGTTTATTAAAAAGATTATTGTTGTTATTTATATTTTCAAGCCCAAACGTTTTTGGGGGTTATTGTGTACAACACTAAATGTTGAATGTTGAGTATAGATATAATAGATGCAGTTAAAATGAGTTATGCAATGGTTTTGCTGTGTTTCTCTACAGGGTGTACCAGGATGTGGTACCAGCCATCAGACAGTGGCGACATCATGGGCTAAAGGTCTACATCTACTCCTCAGGAAGTGTGGAGGCACAGAAACTACTCTTCGGTTATTCTGTTGAAGGAGATCTATTAGATGTAAGCCTAATATTTTAAGGGTCTTTCACACGTGAGTGAATTGCTGTAATCAGGTTGAGAAATATTAACCTTTATGCAACTGCGCAGCAGTATGTATACCAATATTAAAAGCAGTGGAACACTAATTGTACTCAAGTGATGACAAAATGTTATGATTAGTCCAGCACGGAATCCACGCCTGCAGATATCTGCAGAAAACGTCAAATCCTCGGTTGCCTGGAATGAGGCGTTGCATGGACATTATGGTGGAACACCTTTCTTATTGAACGCTGAAGCCTGATTGACATAATGACATTGCGTTGCAATGTCCAATGCCGTCCAGGTGCATGAACTGAATGCGGGAACTTGACATATTTAAGGCAGAGCTTTAATTTCCTTAAAATCTTTTTTTTTCCTTTTTTAAAATCTTTCAACTGAAGCATGTTTAGTGAGAAAAACCCAAAGTGAAAATGACACACACAACATCTCATTCCCTCATTTCAGGGAACCAAAGTTATGTTGGTAACTGGTTGCCTTTCAATATCAGTGTCTTAACGCTGGGTCCTTATGAAGCTAAAGGGAACGTAGTTTAATCACTCAATGTTACTGCGAGGGGACCTCATCAACAACAGCGCTGGAGTCGCTTGAGTAGCTCTGTTTTATAATGTCAGCCCCAGGCCTACCATTCGCTGTAAGCAAGGGAACAGCACAGAGCACAGCACAGCGCTTAGCACAGTTCAGTTGAGCAATAACAGTGGTTTAAGTGGTACATCAGGCCTTTTTGGTCATATAAAAAAGAAGTGGTGGACCCCCTGTTACTTAAATCAACATAGACATATGATGGTTATGTCAACCATGAGAAACCTATGCTCATAAGAAGACTAAACCTTTAATAGGATGTGCTTGCACACTAATAGAGCATGCTGCATTTTGTGAGCTGTAAGCCATGATTATTGCTTTCAAAATCCATTGGGAACATCTTTGCTTTAAGACTGATAGCCCTTTATGGGGACACCCAAAAGAAATAAACTGGTTTAGTCTGGATTGACTGGTGCACTCAACCTAAATATGCAGAGCGGGGACATGACAGACCAGCTGTGAAGTGCTTTCAGCAGGTCGTTCATTTTACATTTTACTTTATTAAACTGTAAAAACTTGGCCACCAGGCTGTATTCTGCCCACTGACAGATCGTTAGCATCCTCATAAAACACTGATATATTAGTCACTTTAACTTAAAGTGTGGAGGGTGCTCTGTCGTCATCAAATCACTCTTGTTAAAAAGATAGAATAACCAAAATGGTACAGGTTTTCATTTCTTGTATTATACCAGTTCTCAAAAACTAGCGCCTGGTAAAATGGGCCTGTGCTTCAGCTATGATATTTAACACTCCCTGTGGCATGGTGCTTAATTCTTAACCTCTTAAAAGAGAGCAAGAGTTGATGCCACCCTGTCGATTTATACAACACCACTGCCATGCTGTCTGAGTGAATGATAATATGTTGGTAGCAAACTTTTGGTAGCAGTTTTTGACCCAGAATTGCTTACTGCAATATAAAATTATTGTAACTTATTAATAATATAATGCAATATGCACTGCTTAAATATAGATACACTTTTGCCTTCCCAGTTGTGTGAATTGAAATAAATTGCATGCTGTGTAATTCTGAAAAGTGTTTTCAATGGGTTGATTTTCAACATTTAAATTAGTTTTTAAAATGTCTCTTTCAGCTGTTTGATGGACACTTTGACACCAACACTGGTGCCAAAATTGAAAGCAAAAGCTATGAGAAAATCGCAGAGAAGATTGGCTGCCAACCAGAGGAAATCATGTTTTTAACCGATGTCATACGAGGTGGGTTTACACTGATGCCTTGAGTATTTTTAAAATACATTCAATTGAATTTTTTTAATTGAATTTTTACACATTCAGACAAAATCTATGGCTGTTGCTGTTTTTGAGATTCCCAACGCAAACCTAGCATTTTTTAGATGTGTTCTTGAAGCCCCATATTCTTTCATTTCATATGTAGCTATTCTAAAACTCCCCTAACATGAATAAATGTCTTTACAGAGGCAAAGGCAGCAGAAAGTGCTGGGATGAATGTGGCAGTAGTGGTACGACCTGGTAACATGGAGTTAACTGAAGAGGACAGAAACAATTATACAATTATCACATCTTTTAATCAGTTGAAACTGAGTGGAAATGTTTGACAGCAAAGAACTTGAGTTGAGACATTAGTTATTGGTGAAATCTCAATTTATGTGGAAAAGCTCATTTTTGTGTATTTGTTGCTATTTTGTTGGACTGAAACTCCAAGGTGTCCTGGTGCTTATGTTTTACACAGAAACCCATCTTTAATTAAAATACTTGTACATTTTAAAGTTTTACCTGCAGCATTAATGTGTAGCATATGACATGTTGGTCAGCATAACTTGTACCACTCTTACTTTTATGAACAGTACAGTGTTCATATTGGATAAAAGCATTTGTACTTTTCCAGATACAGACGTAATATTATTAAATGTTATTAATTATTAAAATTGTATTCCAATTCTGGACACATCTAACAAATAACATCTGCAACATTTAGATAGATACACCCGTACATGACAACAGTGAAATTATTCTTGTTGGATGTATGTTTAAGTAACAAAATATTTCACCATGTCAGTGATGTATTACAATATTCAACATCAAGCAGTTTGTATAAAATATTGTCTACGCTATTTTAGGATTCTGGAAGACAGTATTAGTATTCATGTACATGAATTCAGATTCAATTAGAACTGTAAATCTTAAATTTATTAGAGCGTTTTTGTGTGTGTGCGCTCTCGTTGTGATGATCCAGTAACATCATTCGAGTGGGGACAGACATTTTGGCCGATCCTCACTTTCTGACACCCCTTTAAAAGGCTGTTTGAGTGTTAAGTCTTGATTTTAGGGTAAGGGTTAAAATTAGGTTTAAGGTAAGGGTTAGGCACTTAGTTGTAATTTTACGGTAAGGGTCTAGAGATTGTATTGTATCAAGTAATGTTCTCACAAAGATAGCTGTGCGTGTTGTGGGTTTATATGTGTTTTACGAGGACATAGATGTGTATAATGACATGTATAACAATGTAAACATGATTTATGGGGACACTTCCTGTGTCCTCAAATCAAATCACTTAAAAAACATTGTGAAAAAAATAAATTGTGATTTTTTTTGTTAATTAAAAAATGCCAAAAGTTTTCTGTGAGGTTTAGGGTCAGGGGACAGAATATTCAGTTTGTACAGTGTGAAAACCATTACGTCTATGGAGTGTCCTCATAAACCACATATGTGTGGGTGTGTAAAATACACTTGCAAGATACAATAAGACTCATGCACTATATGCCATGTCTCCTTGAAAGAATTTGATAGCTTTGTGTGAGGAACTGACCGAAATGCAACTATTGTAGTTAAAGAAAACTTTATTAGGTCCTCTCATATTGTAAGTATCCTTGTTACATGAGCCACACATAAACATTGAACACAGCACAGGAACTGCATTTTATGACTGTTGCTAAAAGTCTTTTCTACACATTCAGAAAAAAACAATCATAACGGGATAAATATGTGACTACTGGAAGTACCGGTCTTGTCAAAGGCACTATAGCTGGCCAGATTGCTAAGTGGAGGGTCCTGGTGGTCAATCTCAAATTAGTAGTGGTAAATGGTAAATGTGCCCAGATATGTTGGGAAAAACCAGGGCCCACTGTGCCTAGGCAGCATAGATTTATTATATTTTTACCCCAAAATCTATTCTCATGCTAAAATAAGTAATAATTTGATAAAAACTAAAAGATTATAGTCTGAGTTCTTTTTTAATATGATTATTTTATGGATTCTCGCTTGATACATATACAACATATTATTATTATGAAATTTTGATCAATATAGATCAAATTACCTCCAGATCAAATTACCTCCAAATCAACCTTATGGTAACGCAATGATCTCAAAAATCTGAAAAATGTCAGTGTACAGCAACAAACCGTTGTTTTGTAAAAGTTTTATAGTATTTTTGTTGTTTTTGTTATGTAGTTTTTAGTAAAAGAATTAAATGTGCCTTTTACTCTAGGATACCTTTAGTTCTTTTGTACCATACAAGTAAACTTTGAGATATGAATTATGGAGTAATATATATATTAATTTAATATGAACTGTAGAAAGCTGCATAACATCTAGATATTTTAACTTTATCACCCAATTTCCTCACGCTCTTTAAGTTAGCCGAACAGTGTGTCTATGCCACAGGTCATGGATGTGCCAATATTATGCAGCTCTTCATCATTGGACAGTTAAAGCAACAATAAACATTTCTGAACAGATTTATGTGTTTAATAAAAAAGGAACTTACTGGTGGTGCATGGAGCTAATTCATACCGAAGCAGGCAAGGGACAAAGCCACCAAACAGCCAATGTTAGGCCAGAGTTTATGTACCCATGGTTTCAGCTGCAGAAATTTCAGCACACCAAGAATAAATCCCAGAAAATAAATGTATGAAAGGATTTAAATAGACTACTGACAATTGGTTTAGTCCTGCCTCTAAGTTACTGTTAGCATCCACCACATTAAAGACCAGCTTTTGCCCTTTTAAAGGTCCTGTGTGTTTGGCATTTTACTTTTTACAAATCTTTCAATAAATCTACATGCTGAAAAGTACATGTTTAAATACTTGCAATTATGTGACAGACATCATTCTGAACATGTAAAGGTAAATTAATGTTAATGATTAATAAAAAACAGCTTGCGTTATAGGTCACAGATGTGGCAAATGGCTAAGTCACTAAAAACTTTTGTATGTTTTAGCAACTAACTCTTTTGTTTATTTATGCTTATTTTATCATTGGTTGTTGATTAGGATTTCTGTAGCTGACAGAGCTACAAAGCTTGAGAGCCTTCAAATTTGCTATGGAAACAATTCAGACTGTATCTCTATCTGTGTGCAAACTCCCGAAAACTCTGACATAATAATCTCTGATTGGTAGACCCATTTCTTGGTTGGGTATTCTGTAACACATGGTCCCAAAACATGAAAAGGAGACTAAATGTCTAAGGAGTCTAAATGCAGCTAAAGTGAGTTTAATCCATTAAATCCACAGTGAGAGAATAATCCATTGCATGAACCATGTTCATTTGTGCACAAACTTTACTCCTCTAGTTTAACCTTACAGTAGAGTAAGCATAGTAACAGTTATAGTTAACAATTTTATTTATTTTTTGCCATTAATTTATTGCCTTGACATGGTAACACCATTTAAGAGATAAGGATTAACTGCCAAAAATAATTAAATAATCTAAACCAACAACATGTATGCTCAATTCTATACCTGTGATGCTGCTGAATATTAGTAGTATTATGAAATTCTTCATTGGTATGGGTTGGGAAAACGTACAAGCTGGCTGTCAGACCTTAACTTGATTCCAGGGAACTAGTACATTACAGACCCATCTCAAATTTACCTTTGAGGTGGTTTTCTCACAGATATGTTCTTTCATGGAAAGTACTGGTATCTGTGAGAATTTCCAGTCATGATTAAGACAATATCATAGTACAGAGACTGCTCTCATCAGAGTGACAAATGATCTGCTCTTGTCAGTTGATCGTGGCTGCATCTCTTCTAGTGCTACTCGACCTTAGTGCAGCTTTTGACACTATTGACCACAACATTCTTTTAATGGGCTTGAAAGTTATGTTGGCATAAATGGAACTGCACTGGCATGGTTTAAATCATTTCCAGTTTGTTACCATGGAGTTAACTTTCATTGCTATGCTAACGATACCCAGCTTTATATTTCTGCGAAGCCCAACGAGATTAAATTCGCAGAATATATACACATTTATGCATTTGGCAGACACTTTTATCCAAAGCAACTTACACTTCATTCAAGTTATACATTTTGTCAGTGCATGTGCTCCCTGGGATTCGAACCCACAACCTTTGCATTGTTAGCATAATTTTAGACCAACTGAGCTACAGGAACACATAATGATGTATAGTCAATATCCTTTTTGATAGAAATTTGTCCTTTGAAAACCACATTTCCAATATTTGAAAAACTGCATTTTTCATCTTAATAAATAATAGGCACATGATGTGAGGTTATAGTGACTATTTCATAAAATGCATAGCGGACGTCACGTAAACGTGAAGTTGTGAAGAGTATCAAAATAAAAGTACCTATATTTTACATACCTATAAAAAAATATAGGTACTATAAAAAAGTATTGATATTTTATGTGTGGCATTAATGCATCATATTGTTAGATATTGGATCAATGTAT
Organism: Botia almorhae; assembly: GCA_036877575.1. NCBI lineage: Eukaryota > Metazoa > Chordata > Actinopteri > Cypriniformes > Botiidae > Botia > Botia almorhae. The sequence continues at coordinate 3,995 of JAZGTJ010001584.1, read as the reverse complement.
TGTTACACCTCTAATTTCTAATGCACATTCATTTATTCAAATGGTCCAAACAGTTGTAGTTATCATCAGTTAACTCTTTATTAATAAACCAACTACAATCTTAGTATCCCTAATTAGTTTTATTAATATACATCTTATAATGAACCATCTTATAATGCAATAATACCATGTATTCTGTTTGCCATGTTGCACGTTTGATCGTTTTTCTGTGTTCTCTATATGTAAAGCTGCTTTGAAGCAATGCAGCACTGTAAAAGTGCTATAAAAATATTGAACTGAATCAAAAATGCCTTTGCAATTTAGTACCTTCAGCATCTTGGCTTGATGCTTACCAAGTTTGGTGACAGTCATATATAATTAATAGGAGAAGTATTTAAAAGTTCAAGGCATTCACTTTTAAGAAAATCCAAAACAGCTGACTTCCTGTTGGACAGAGCGTGTGAGTGTTGTTGAGTGTCCCAAGTTGTGAAAGTTGGTTGAGTCTACAAGACCAATACCTGTACCAAGTTTTGTACATAAAGCGTTCTGTACAAGTTTTGTACAACTGTTTGCGCCTCCTAACAGGGGGTTTGCACTTTTGGTGCTTGGGCCCTAAAAATAATAATAAGCCCAAGGAAAACATAGGTCCCTTCATGTTTTTAGAGTTATGAAAGATCCCTTAATATACCTCAAACATATAGACAGATTAGATTGAAAACTGTCTAGCGTTTTCCCATTTGAACATTTCTTATAATGCCAGAGGACGATTAGCTTTCCCAGCTGGGTGCTTAAAGCCACTACATGATGTTCTCTAATGCTTCTTTTAAACAATATGTACTATGAAAAGTGTTATACAAATAAAAATGCTTTAAATCACTTAGTTGCAAATGTATTGCGCTTATAATAAATGTTACAAAATAAAACACAAAATTGACTTATAAAGCAACTTTACAACAATAAGTATACTTTAAGTTCATTTTTATTAAATTTACCTATATAGTAACTAAGTTAATAACTAAGTATATTCAAGTTTAAGTATATAAAGTAGACTTTAGGTATACGATTTTAGTTTGACTTCCTGTTTTTTCTTTGACTTCCCACATTTAGTTCTTTGATTAAATCAACCGTATTACAAAACATATAGAACATATAACAGCATAAACAGCATATATAATTTTTTTTTAAATAAATTAAGTCAATGAATTATTCTTACCAGTTACACAAGCATAGTTTTGCGAGTTAGTTTTACATACTTATAATTATATTTATAGTTTACTATTTATATTTTATAATATAAATAGAACATTATAAATAAAAGAACTTGGAAGTCTTATTTATTATGATGAATTAAATTATGTATCTGAATTTAAGTGTTAATAGAAAATTAATGAATTTTGTTTATGCTGCAAAAGGCCCTGCAGAAAAAGTTTGGGAACCACTGGGGTAAGATATTCAGAGAGTACAGAGGGGGGAGCCTCTGCCCCCAGATTGTAATCAATCAATTATTTAATTGCACAGAGTATAATTTACTGTATGTCTACATCAGTCACAATCATATACTGTAGCATTTAAAAAGTAATGTGTAACATAATATATTTAAACTTCAGGCACAATAATGACTGAATAATTAATAAATTAAATAATGACAATTCTTTTTGGTAACACTTTAAATTTCGATTCACAATTCCTGTTTCCACAACATATTCTGTACTTCTTGGTATCGCAATCAACCGCCGGAGTGTTTGTTTAATAAAGCTTTCTTTACATTCGTCCCAAAACATTTCGAATCAGTTGTAGATCACATTGCTGTCTTTTTCGTTGCATCGCAATTTGCTCAAATTGTAATTTAATTTGCATATATGACAAGCCATTGGCTTCTGCGTTTGTCACTCACAGTGAGAGGCGTGCAGTCGAGATAGGAGATGTTGTGCAGCTGCACGTGCACTTGAGACGGGTCGTCTGTGCTATGGGTGAGCACGGAATTTGAAACATACACACAATGCGACTGACACGGAAAGTATGGACTTTATGCACTGTAAGTATCTTGCTGATATTCTACAAGACGACGGAAATAGGCACCCGTGAAGAACGCGAGGAAGCTGGTTTGACAGGGTAAGTCTCTACTGTTGTGGATGCAACCAGTAAAGGTGTAAATTCCTGTTGTTCTTCTAATAAGCATGTAAAGCTCTATAAAGTATAATGAATGATTATTTATGTATTTTATGTTCAGTTCGCGGTAATTTGGAATTGCCTATATTAATGCATTTAGGGTGGATTTTACATTTCGTTTTGTTTTAGCTAAATCGGTAATTCAGTTTTTTATAAAATAAAAAATGTTTTTAATTTCTTTTAACACGTACTGTCTAAACACTTTAAGACACGTATTTTGCACATTCTGTTTGAGATTAAGCATCTGTTTGTCACATATGTCCTGTAAAGACCATCATTAAACATCTTTGACAAATGTTTAGTTATTTGTCTAGTTAGTGTTAAAGTTATTTGTCAGTATACCAAAAATTCAAAGCCTGTCACAAAACTTCCGTCACAAGTTGCAACCTTGTGTCAGCCAAGAAGGATAGTTACAGTTTGTTTAATGATGAGATGTATTAGGTAGATGTAAATGTCAACTTTTAATAAAAAAAGTCGTTTAGTTTATTCACGGAAGCCCTTACACATTTTTCCAGGAACTGAACAATGTGGTCAAGTTCATACATGCAAATTTTGCTTTACGGTAGAGTTAGAAAAAGCACTGGGTCATTTTATGTTTACACAGCAGATCTCATAACTAAAGTATATATTTACTGAGTTTACAGTTATTTTAACTGAAGTTCCAAAAGAATTAGTAACATTACTTTTTGATTTTAAAGAAGTGGTTTAGTTTTGACGTGTGTGCTTGTGCGTTCTTGTTTTCTACCATTGCGGGGACCAGCCAGCAGTCCCCACAGGGGGAAATGGATTATGAAACATACTAAAGATGCTGTTTAAAATGCAAAAATACGAAAAGGTTTGTAAAGGTTAGGGGATAGAACATACAGTTTGTACAGTATAAACGTTATATCTGTGGAAAGTCCTCACAAAGTATTGAAACCTAACGTGTGTGTGTGTGTGTGTGTGTGTGTGTGTGTGTGTGGGTAAGTGTAAGAGGACAGCAGACAGTTTTTGCACATCACATGTGGTTTCCTTTTGTCTAGTGCAAACAGTGAGCATGATTAGAAAACAGAAGCATGAAAACTCTCACAGTAAATGTCTTGTACTGGTTCTTTTTGCTGTTAAGTTTCGATCTGGTTATATTTTGTTGTCTGGAAAAAACAACCTTTTATATTTTGTAAATGATAAAAGTAAATGTAAATGATTTTGTAAATGATAAAAGCATAATAAAAGTGTTCTTCTGGATGTCTGTACAGAGATGTCTGTACCAATGTAGCAAAAGCAAATGTGGGGTGTTGTAATGTAGAGCCATGACTGATAGAAAGTTCTAAATGGATTGTGATATCTGAAGTATGGTTGCCATGGCAACACATCAGCCTTTAAAACCACATTAAGGTGTATATGAGGTGCTTATCGTTCTTGAAATGGAATGAAATTTGGCACAATGGAATGAAATGGCATGGTGCTCAGCCATTAGACGTGGGCAAAAGCTTAGACATGAGTGTGGTGAAGGGGCTCTTGTCTGTAGTGTTGGGGTTAGTTTTGCCTACAGTCACCAAACTTGGTGCATGTGTTGTTTTCATCAAGCCGGACAACTTTCAAAATTACACTCATTAGCTCTGCCCAACAGGAAGTTAAACCATTTTGGATTTTATGTGAATTTTTTGTCAATTCCTCTAAATAGGCTCTAAATTTTTAATTGCTCCTAGGAAATTTATAGGATTGTCGCCACATTTTGTAAATATTCTATGACATTGAAGATGCTGCTAAATTGTAATGATGAATGATGTTGCCACTGTGTTGCAATACATTCATGGCAATAAAAGAAACAGGAAGTGGCTCATATCTTCTGCATGCATTGAGTGACT
>JAZGTJ010001583.1:26740-53437 GCA_036877575.1 Botia almorhae | reverse complement strand
ATCTGCGTAGTGCTTAAACAGAGCTATGTAGTTAGAGTGTTGTCAAGTTTATTGATGCCTGATATTGACGCTTTACAGAGACGCTTTACAGTGTCTTTCAGAATGTGCCTTTGTTTATAATCATTAAGTGGAGAGGAGTTCGATCCAAAAGTGCTGAAATTTATCACAGCCATCTGTATGGTTTATAATTCTCCACTGTATTCATGTTTACTACCTCTTCCAAGGTCACAGGGAGTGAAATAGTTTTCAAAGAAATTTTTTGGCATATTTAACAACAAGGGAATGGTGGTCCACCAGCTTTACTAGCACTAAGCATGGTAAACCATGCTGAAAGCATGGTAAACCATGCTGAAGCATGTTGTCACTCTCTCTCTAATGTGCATTAGAGCTTGTAGGTCAGCCCGGTGAGAATTTACAATGTCAAACACACAAACTGGGGGGCGTCCACCTTTGTGAGGCTTTGCCGTCTTTTGATAACCTTTAAAGTCAACATAATTAGCTCTTCTTTAGAAGTTAACTCTTTTTTTGTCTATTCTTTAAAAATCTTTAGTGCTGTATTTAAATCAGTATTGATCGATGTTTTCATGAAACAAGCCAAACCATTTTTGGGTGCTCGATAAAGCCATTCTTGGCAGAGTTATGCATCTATTCAATGTTTTAGCTTTTAATGCCATCAGTCTTGAATATGAGATCATCTCTTAAGTTAAAATAGGTAGTTACCTCTGACATTTTTCTTTACATTTCTCTGTTAGAGGCATTGGGCCCTGGCTAGATGCTACAGGGTTTTTGCAGACTGTACACTAATTGATTCGGCCCTTCAAGAGTGAACAACAATATGCTTAAGTCTTTCAGAGCTGCAGATGTTGTGATCCCCGCTGATTACCCATAAGCGGATTAGAGCCCTGCCCAGCAAGACTGAATTGCAGCAGGCGGGTGGAGAGATGAGGGGTGAGGAGGATGAGGGTGGGGGAGGGGCTGTTATACTATTGTGCTGACTTGGACAGGAAATGAGAGTATGTTGACCTAGAGACAAGATTTGGACATGGGCCAAGGTGAGGTTAGGGCAGCAGAGGCGGCTCCAGGTTATCTAGATGCATTTAGCGCTTTGCTTTTATGTTAACCTGACAGATACCCATAGGAAAGTCATGTACGATATGTCTTTAATATCTCACTTTTTCTTGTAGACGGTAATGAGATTACATAGAGACTTTAGCATCGGTACACTGCTGCTTCTTTCCCAAAGACCCCAGTAATCTCAATCTCAGTTTTTTAGAAGGGATCTTAAAAAGTTTCTAAATAGTGTACAAAAGTCAATTTTTTATTAAAAATTAATTAAATTTTTATAAAAAAAATTAATTAAATTTTTATAAAAAAATTAAATTAAAATCTTCCTACACTAAATTATCTTGAAAATGCATTTGCATTAATTGTAAACACTATACTTTACATCAGCAATGGTTTCATTTGTGTCTATTTTTGTATATCCTAAATTATTTTACAGTAAACATCTGAAACAAAGTTAACAACTAAAGGAAGCATTACTGAGATCTCCAGGTCTCCCGCTCTATCAAAGTGCAACCACAGAGCATTAAAATGTTTATCTATAGGTGTTTAACTTAAGATATTGAAAAAGGTTAGAAATAGAGCAAAATAAACTAGTAATAACTCCATCTTTCTTTCAGATGCATTTGCATCTCTTCCCCCCGTCCACCTTTAGTGTTTCCAGGCACAATAGTTACATGCTGGATTTGTCTACATTGAGTTTGCCCTTGTTCGGCACATGTGTAACGTCTGTGTGGATCCGCCCTCTTATTAATCTTGCAGCTTTCATGTACATTACTTGTTGGGTGGCTCGTGTTGACCTTGATCTGAAAACGTTTCATAAAACGGACTGTCCCTGTGTTTCTCAGAAGGCAGAGCTTAAGAGCACGGCTTGATTAGATATGTACCGCAGTCTGGTGCAGTTCTCCCGGGTCAGGCATGATGGATTCAAAGACAGGCAGGGTCATGCTTTATGAAACGCAGCTCAGTAGCTTATGGGTATGAGGGACGTGCATAGATTTCACACAATATTAAAGGCTTTGTATTGAAGGTGTTTCAAATCTAGTGATATTCTCTACATACAGTAACAGTAAAATATGAAAAGAAATGAAGAAAGAGGCATAATAATAGTACAAATTGCATCTGCATTCATTAATTTAGCAGATGCTTTTATCCGATGCGACTTGCAAAGAGAGGATTTAACATTTTACCCTAGGAATCAACAAGCCTAGTCTACAAATTAACATAATCATTATAAAAATAATTGCATTTTTATTGTTGCTGATTGTTGCTATGGTGCTGCTATGAGGCTGCTGAGGTATTCTAAATATAAAGCATTTTTAGTTTGTTGCTGTGCAGTTGCTAGGGTGTTCTGGGTGGTTGGTGGGTGGCTAAGTCAAAAGGCCCTCCATGTCTCCATGATACTGTATTGTTGCTATTCCTTTACTGTAAGTCTCGTCACAAAATATTCAGTACAATTAAATAGAAAATCAGTAGTGCACCTCTCCTCAACAGGCTGTACATTTTCAGGTATCTTCTGCAGCACAAATGGTGCATGCAGGTTAGCGACTGACGTTTAATACATCAGGCTGTGATGTAATAAACCTTCTGTACGAACAACTAACAAGAGTGATGCTTTATTTAGCAACACCACTAATGATTAAAGTATCATAGAAGCCACTGTACAGAAAACTAGCACGTAGCTACATTTGTGCATGGCTTGCGTCCAATCACAGCTCAGGAGGTAGAGAGACATCATGCCCATTGGATGTCATGCGAGTGCTTGTATATAGTTGTCATAGATTCTTTACTGCAGAAGAGTCCTGTCTGTAAGTACCCTGTCTTTTCAAAGTGCTTAGTGTCTGTGGTAATGCTGCCCTCTGCGTCACATGCTGTGTGTGCGTTTTCTGTTATTTTATTTCATTATTTTATTAAGCCAGTTAAAAACTGGTTAATGCAGAGTTAGAAAAGAATTTGATGGATGGACGGAAGATGTCTCAGCACACTAGAGTTATTTCTGTCCCTGTGGGATTTCAGAACAGCATGCCTTGACTTCTAACCTAATGAAATTGTGTTTGTTTTAGCACTGCTTTGATCCTTTTCTATTATATGATTTGAAAGGCTACAATAACACCATCAGCCAGGCCGAGCTTTCACAGCATTTAAAAAACCCTTCCAAGGAACTGTGTACTTTCTTGACCCTTGTGCTTGATTTGTGCACCAGGAAAAACACAGATAAGCAAAAGATTTTAGCTGAACCAGCCAAATATTTGCACCTAAACACAATACAAGATGCTTTAACGGAAAACCTACAGAGCAAAAATACATTGCTTCTCATTAAAAATGACATTACAGAAGACAAATTTGTGATTATATGAATTTAACATTGTGTTAATGATGTTTCATACGCCAGTGCAACAAGCCACTTAAAGCCACATTATGGTGATTTTAGCACCTGTAAAGGGGTTTTAAGACCACGCCTAATACATAATAACATACATAATAATACATAATAACATCACCATAATGCAGGCTTCATTATTTCTGACCGTGCCGCTGTAGATACAGCAGCAAATATGAGGACAGGAAACACTCTGAAATTGTGTCTGTGAGACCAAGGCCTCTCTGGCTCCTATTATATACATTAATGTTTGAGAAGGTTTGACTCATTTCCCCTGGGTAGCTTCTATTCTTTCTCTCTTTGACACTGTTTAAAGTCTTTTGTACTTTTCTCCTGCTCAAACTAGGTCTTTTGTTCCTTTTCTTTACAACGCATTGCCTAATCAGAAGAGGCAGCATGTAGGTACCACAACACAACACACACGTCGTAATCTGGTTGCATGATTCACATTCTTTTTCGTCTGTTACCACTTTTGTTGCTGTTTTTCTTTTGATATGTCCCTTCTCTCTTGTACCGCAAAGCATTCTGCTTATATGAGAAATGATGTGCTAACAACATTCTTTTCATCATTTTGTTTACTCTTATTTATACTTTAACATGCATGTTAAAGTATATGTTTAAACACGCACCTGCACTTTGCTTTTATGTCAGTGTTATTAATATTTCAGTTTTATTTTGTTCATGGAATAACCAACCGTTTGGCTCATGTTTCTATTTTAGAGTGATTTTTATTTGATCTTTTTGTGTTTTGTCTTTTTAATGAGGACATTCTGTGTGGTTTGATTTTTTTATTACACATTTGTCTGATATTTTCTCTCACCTGTATTTTCTCGCTTGACTGTTGGCTCATCTTGTTCATCAGTTGTTTTATTTTCTCTCTCTACCTCCTTTCTCTCTCTCCCGCACCTTCGTCTAGCTGCATGGTGTTCTGATAACAGGTGCTAAGCATTATAATGAGAATTTAATCTCTCTCGTTCTTTCTCTGTATCTCTCTCTCTCTTTCCAAAGGGGACGTGCTTTTTCAGATGGCTGAGGTTCACAGACAGATCCAAATGCAGCTTGAGGACATGGTGAGTATTATTACAGCGAGTAAGATCACAGACTTACTTTTCTTACATTTTCTCGCAAGCGGATTTTCTCAGTCATGTCATATCTGAGAGTCCGTTGGCCTGCAGAGTGAGGATGTGGAAGGGTGAGGCATCTTAAAATGCCAGATGAAGCCGTTTCCGTATATACATTGAGGACAATAGTCTACACTCACATGTGTAAACACTTCACCTCAGACACAGCACAGACCTTCCTGTACGACAAGGCTACAGTTGTTAAACAAAACATATCTGAATCTGTCTCAATAACTTGATAGTAAATTGGTAACTGGAGTAAACTTCTGTTATTGGGGTAATTATGGCAGGATTCAAAACTTAGTGAGTTAGCTTGATGTCTGCTGGTTACCTGTCTAATCAAGTCCAGCAGCCATGTTTGCTGTGTGAGCAAAAGTATTTCTGGCTTGTACAGGAGTGTGCTCTTGTGCTTAAAAGTGAAAAAAGTGTTTTAAAAGACCTAAACAAACTCTCTTTGTATACTCAGCTGAAATCCTTCCACAATGAGTTACTTACAGAACTGGAGAAAAAAGTGGAGCTGGATGTCCGCTACTTGAATGTAAGTGTAAACACACAGACAGTATAACATAATAGCTCTATTTTTCCTTCTGTGAAAGAGAAAGTATCACATCTTCTAAAAGGCTTTTCTTCGCATCTGTGTGGAAAAGAAAATATTTTAATTGAGAAGCTGAATGATGTTTTTCTACATGAAACATCAGCAGCACTTTACAGGCTTTTGTGTAAATACATGAGATTGGCCCTCAAGCTTTGCAGGTTCATGATTGGCTCCCTGTCTTGACAAAAAACAAAGCCATATTTATTTGGTGACTCATTACCAGAGTTGACAGAAACAATTAACTACGCTCACATGGTTCTCCAGTCCACAGACAGTAAGAACGGAAAAATAAACCATGTTAGGATCAGTCAAACGTAACAGAAGGTTTTGGCAGTGAAGAGCAGTGAAAACAAAACAGCGCGGTCTGAAACACAATGAATCCGTGAAGCCGGGAATTCTGGGAAGACACTTTGAGGACAATGAAGAAACTTATTGGGCTGACTCAGCCAAGTTCCCATTAGCACAGAACACACAACGACCTTTCAGTTCTTTCAGATGCTGTGTTCAGGTCAGTTAAGCATTGTTAAGAAACAATTGTCTCTTAGTAGAAGCCTTTTTGCTCGAGATGTCCTAGGAATGAGTTATCAAAGATACTGTGAGAGAACTTCAGCTCATTTTATCTAATCTGGCCTTTATCCTCTTGAGGCCTTGAAATAGAGGCTTGATATAAATATCTGAAATACATATCATTAAAGTTCCTCATCTTGTTTGTTCTCTATGGTTAGTTTTGTTTTTGCGATGAGGGCTGTTTTATTGTGTCTGACAGGCGGCTCTAAAGAAATATCAGATGGAACACAAAAGTAAAGGAGAGAGTTTGGAGAAGTGCCAGGCTGAACTGAAAAAGCTGCGTCGGAAGAGTCAGGGCAGCAAAAATCCCTCCAAATATGGAGACAAAGAAATGCAGGTGAGTCAGCGATGCTCTTCAGTCTTCAAATAGATGTTTAATACAGCTAATTAACTATACTTGTACAAATCCTGAGTATTTCAAAAACTTTAAGGATTAGTTCATCCAAAAGGGTAAATTCTGTCGTCATTTACTCACACTCATGCCATTCCAGAATTTTCATTTTTGGGTAAACTATTCCTTTATTTTTTTCTGTAGAAGTGATAAATATCATCAGTTTCCCATCTCTGTTATTTTGGTAGTAGCTTGGAATGTTCCAGAGCATAGGCAATGAATTTCCCAGCTAACAGGAAACATTCTAACAATGTTGACTAACATTCTCTAAAAGTTATCAAAAATGTTCTTGCAGTAACGTTAGTAGAACTTTTTAATGTTATAAATCATATCTATAAACTGGACGTTCTGAACATTCATAGAACAGTCAAAATAACATTTTTAACATTTTTGTTACTTAATTAAAAAACCGTTAGGGAACATTCTTATAACTGAAAAATTTGTATGAAGTATGTGCACTCCGTGATTCCAACTGAGACTTCCTACTGGGTTGTAATGTCATGGGAATTCTACATATCCATCTGTTTCTATAAACAGGTTCTATGAATCTTGCTCATTCTCCTGGCACAGCTTGAATACACAACCTCTAAACACACTTGAGAGAATATGACAAAACATGGAACATGGAACACAAAACTTTACCAAATGTGTGATCTCACTCTTGCAGGCTACATTGATGATGTCATTCATCTATTTGTCATGGTTTTATTAGCGGTGCATACCAGGGTGAGCAACACTATTACAACTGCTTATACTAATGGTTACAAGCTTTCAAAAACCATTTACAAAAACCATTTACACCCAGGGAACCACTAAACAATAGCCCGACATATATATGCACATATATATATTTTTTAAAAGCCATGATTCCCATGTACAATCAGTCAGTAACACTGATTGACTATTATTATATATATATATATATATATATATATATAGTCAAAATACAAATTCATGGCATCCAGTTTTCTCATTATATACAGGTCACAAGCTGTATCAGCTAGACTGCGTATATATTGATTCACCAGGTGACACTATAACATCTACACCAAAGTGTCTTAACAACTGTATACTAAAGGTAGTGGCAAGTTTCATGCAACACATATAGTTTTCACAGATTACGGCCCTATACTTTTTTCCAGGTTGTATTTTTGCTTTTATTTTAAAAAATGTGTATTTTTTCCCTTTTGCTGTTGTTCTATTTATGTTCTAGCTTAGCGCCCAGAAAATAAGCTGTGAAATTCTAGTTTTAGTCTGGTTGGCTAAAGTCCTTTTTACAGTATTGTTCTTGTTTTGTGTGGGTTTCATTATTAGCATGGTCCTTGTGCCTTTGTTCACCGGGACCTTGTTTCACGGGGGTTGAGTTATCGGAGGTCGCTGTTTGTTTTGAGCGCACGCCTCTCACTACTGTTGTCACCAGGTGCGAGGTCAGAGGGAAGTGGGAGGATTTTGCTGTAGGCTGACCTGGGGTCAGTTCATGCTATATAAGCAGTAGGTGTGCTTCTCGTTATGGTGTGGGAACTCGCTGTTATGTAAAATACTGTGGGCTCTGTTTGCTTGATTAACACACTCCACAGGTGTGCTGTGGAAGAGGAAGGGAAGTCGAGTGGGTCGTTTACATGAACGCTCCATAATAACTAAATGATGTCAATTTCCGTTTCCTGAGTAGCACAGTGAACCAGACATCATAGGTAATTTGTTATTCTGTACACGCTTCTTCGTGTCTTTATTCTTAAATCAGTTTTAAAGTCTCTCTTTCAAACTGTCAAACTCTTATGAGTTTTTCCAAGCAGAAAACTTAAAGTTTATTAATTCATAACTTTCATTACATTATGAAGTGCTGGCCATCAAGTAAGTGCACACACATTTAAGTTGTTCTAGAAGACACATTATTGTAGTTGCTGTAAAATTTATATGTTGCAAAAATAGAGTGTATCTTTTTTTAAGCTGAAAATTGTAGAGGGGCAAGTGAAAAATCAAACTTACTGGGCCAGCAGCATAAAATCTTATTGCTGAGCCCTGCATAGTTGCTTGATTTAAGATCAAAGGCCAAATGTTTAAAAGCCCAAAGCGAAAGTACATTTAAAAAACAAAAGAGCCATATTGTTAGTCTTGCTTGTTCCTCACGGCCCTCTGTGGCTCAGGGACATGGAGAAGTTTTGAGGAATCGATATTCTGAGCTGTAATCAGTTCTGACCCCCAGACGCTCCCCCAGGATTTTTTTGCAGTTTACTAGGTGTGAAAGCTGAGGTCTACCCCAGAGAAAACCATCAGTGATAAAAGAGCTTTTCAGGTGCATGTGTGTGTTTGTGTATAAATCCTTCCCATGGTCCCCTGTGTACGTCATTTCTGTTTCATATCCCTGTTATGTGAATGTCATTCTTTTTTCTGCTAGGTTTTGTCAATTATTTATAGGTGTGTGTGTGTGTGTGTGTGTGTGTGTGTGTGTGTGCATGTATGTCATGGCATTTAGCAGCTCAGTATGAGCTGTGGATGAATTTTACATGTGGGTCTCATGGTCCCTGCTGTGCGTCATGGTGAGGAGAGTCTGGTTTCAGAGACAGGGTTAGCAGAACACTGTAAAACTCTCACTACATCAAAATATATAGAGAAAACTTAATACATACACACCCAAGGTATATATCTCAAGACATATATATATATGTATTTATTTATTTCTGTCAGTTTGTTTGTCTGTCTGTAAATAGACAGACAGACAGACAGATACAGTAGATCTAATGTGTATCTGTCTGATTACTAGAAAGAAATACTAGAAAGTCTGTTCCAGCTCCCCGCAGGACTGATGCCGATATTAGTACCGTGCCCAGTGTAGTGCACTCAATTCCCCCCCTCTTTCCTAGAGGAATCATAATGCACAGAAACGATACCGCACTGCCATCTTATCCCACATTCATAATTCAACACATGCTGTAAATGAGGGCATGCAGGGGGCAGGCAGATTGATTTGGTCTGGAGTGTCATTTATAATTTTTTCGGCTGTAGTAGGGTAGGGTAGAGTAGGGACTCATGTTACATCATCTTTGTGTGTGTGTGTGTATTGGTATTCCCCTTGAGTACTTAACTGTAGGGACATTGTGCAGAAGTATTGATCTGAATATGATATCTGAACCCATTTATTCCCTCCCACCAAACTATGAGTCATACAAGCTTATATATACCCAGCCATACAAAGACACTTTTATTCCGCGCAATGGCACCTATTAAATGTTTATCAGCTGTAGACCAATAGTTTAAGCCTGCCAGTTGTTAAAAGAAGGTGTTTGGTTGAGTAGGATTGTTTCAAGCACTTTAACACAAAAGCTGCACTTAATGTGACAGTGCCTATCATCACCTGATACACTGTAAATGATAAATATAGATCTTGGTTTGTTGCTATGTTATTTGTAATGTCTGATGTGTGCATATGTAGCTTGCATGGCTATGATATGTTAAAAGAGATGATAACATCTATTACTGCAGACCACTATTAATTCTGAAAAGGTGAAACTTGTTTTTCTGCATGATACACCCCTTTGGAAACGATGTATTTCAAGCCCCTAATGCAATAACTGATATGAAACTGTTTACAAGAGCTTTGCTGGTCTTATCTGGTCTCCCAAGTCTGGTACAGCAGATCTAGTTTTGCTAATTTTAGATGGGTTTTGGGCAGTTGTAGCTGGTCCTGCTGGAAGACTAGCAGGGCACCTAAACAATTTGAAGACCATCTTCAACCATCCAAGATCAGCCAATCTGGTTTTCAGCAGGTGACCTAGTTACCCTCCTGACGACATATTTTGGTTATTGTTTTGTACCTAGTGAAGTTTCCATGCTTGCAGTTGTATAAGTGTACTTACTGAAGTTGAAAGCTTAATCTTAATTTGTGACTACATGTAAACTGTACATGTAACTGTTATGACTCATACACTGAAAGACTATTTAATGTGAGCGGAAAAGGGGTCTTGACCACAGGTTACTAAATACAAAGCAGATGCTGCAGTATGGTGCTGTCATTATCCAAAGACTGGAGACATTCTCTTCTTCTCTGATCCATTAGCACAGATAAATAAAAAGTGTACACGCAGATACAGAACTAGGCATTCACATTTCTTTTTAATCCACTTTCACTTTACTTGCATTTCTACCTGATTCTTAGTAGTTTTCTTTAACAAAGAAAGCAAAATGCTCATTCACAGAAAGAGCTTTTTCTTGCCCAAGAATGTGTTGTTTAATGTTAATTTAGAATAGGGACTATTTGAGAAGAATAGTAGAGAAAAGGGAATGCTTTCAATGTTTTCCTTTCTGTCACCTAAAATATTGTGCTAAGCAGTTTCCATTTCACATTAAATAAAGCTGTAAGTCAAAAGCACTCCAGTTCTCAAACCTGATAAATTGATGCCAGCGACTCATTGGGTCGGTTCTATGTGCAGAAATATTCTGCGTTCAGCTGTTTCTGTGTGCTGAGCTTGCCACTTGTCAACTGTGTGACCACACACCCACTCATGATCAGAGAGGATGCTGGGAAATGGTACAGAATTTACATTTAAGGGCACATATTGTTGTTCAGAGTAACTTAGAACAAGAGCTTTACTGTGTTCCACCTATACAGGCTGATAACATTTAAAGCAGCTCAGCTATTTAATTGCACAACATCTGTTACTTAGTCGCAGTTGATGTGTTTTGTTGACTCCATTTCTTTCTTTTTTCTTTGTTTATTTTGTCTCTCAACGCTCTCTTGAGTTCAGTGCTACAGTATTACAGTCTATCTGTCATCTGACATGTTCTAATCACAGGTTTCTGGTTTCTGATTGACAGACTTATTAATGTTGCTCAAGCTGGATGATTTGGACAATCAGGTATCCTCACGGTTCTGTCAGCCTTGCGGGGGCTGACAAGGTTATTGGTGGCCACGGGGCCTATTTGTTTGTGTATAGCTGTAGATTTTAGACCAGGTGTGTATCAGTTGAATTTGTCTTTGATTCTTTGTTCATTTTAGTTCAACTCATTACATTTCAAAGATTACGTGTGTGGGTGGGAGAACATGTTCTGGTCATATTCGTACATCACTATGAACCTGTGACACGTTTTCTCATAATAAGATGACCTTTTCTAACCTTAGACTAATAATAGACTCACAAACAGCGACTGCAGCCTCTTTCATTTGCACTTGGTGGGAAGGAACCAGTAGAACTCACTGTGATATCAACACGGGTTGAGTAAATGTACGCAGGGTGGAAAATGTGTTTGAGTGTATGTGTGTGTGGTTGGATCACACCCAGTTCTGGCAAGGTAACTGTCCTTGTTAGAAGATGTTTTGGCAGTAATCTGGTATATACTGAGGCAGCAGCCAACTTTGGCAATATATTGAAAGCACCAAATAGTTTATCTGCAAAGTAGGAAGATAAACAACCAATGTATGGCATTTTTGAATCTCTCATGTGACTTTCTTGATTCTGTGATGAAACCCAATAGGCTGGTTGAATTTCTTGCATGGACCATTGCATGCATCATTCAGCTGTGGCGTCTTCATTTGCTTTCATACAAAGAGTGTAACTGCAAGCTCATGTGGTTGCTATTGAAAAATGTGGTTCCTTTTAGCATGGCCTCCATTACATTAGGCAGAGTCAAACTGGCACATTGTTTGTCATTTTTTGTGTCTGCTTCACACCACCTTCATGTTCCCAGTACGTCGAGACCATCAGCAGCAAACAAAATGAGCTGGATAACTACATCGCTGAGAGCTACAAGAACGCCGTGTCTGAAGAAAGGAGAAGGTATTGCTTCCTCGTAGCCCGTCAGTGCGCCGTGGCAAAGTCGAGCAGCGCCTACTACACTAAGGTGAGAATCCACATCATGTTGTAGAGTGTAGAACAGTTTGGGCTGCAGAAACACTGAAATGTCAAGTATTGTGTAGGAAAAAACTTACATTTAAATGTGGTTAAGACAACATGAAACGGTGTTCAAAATCTGTCTGATATCCAGTATATGAAGTATTGTTGAAACTATTTAGTGGAAATCATGTAAAATTGTAATAGTCTGGTCAGTGGAATTGCCAGATTTGGTTCATTTTATTAGTAATACTAAGAAATCATTGGCCATGTCAACAATTACATAAGCTATTATAGACTTGATGAAAGAGTTTCATGTTGTCTTTAACCTTAGCCATGTAATCTAAACAGTAAAGCAGATCACATATATGCGCTAAATAATAAGTAATATCCATTTGACTCATACTTTTGCCCAGTAAATGACACACCTGGGCAAATCCAGACTTTGTGCTCAGTTGTTTCTGCCCCAAATTCCATTATTCAGTTGTTCATCTCATATAAATGCCATCCTGCTGATCACTCCATTGCGCTTGCTATTGAATGAGCTGCATCTGGATATTTTCTCAGTTTGGGTCAAAACTGATTATTGTTCTGCCACCAATACTGTAAATGGATGTTGTGTTTTGTTTACAATGTATTATGAACATTTGATTGCGTAAACCACAAACCTTTGAGGTTTTGTGGTGCCACTCTATTATGCAGTGAAGAATAGTTCTTTTTGCAGTGTTACATTTACACCAAACAAAACCAGAGCAGAGACACAGTCTGGTGGATTCACCAGC
The DNA here is from genome assembly GCA_036877575.1 of Botia almorhae. Taxonomy (NCBI): domain Eukaryota; kingdom Metazoa; phylum Chordata; class Actinopteri; order Cypriniformes; family Botiidae; genus Botia; species Botia almorhae. Next base: position 40,714 of record JAZGTJ010001583.1, on the reverse strand, counting down.
ACTTTGAGGAACTCCAGTCATTCCCAAGCAAGCGAGCTTCGCTCCTTCACTGTGACTCCCACGCCTCAGAGTTGGTGATAGACAGAGCATTGGCAAGAGAAGGGGAGGGCCGGGCCTGAGAGTGGCCCACTTTTACAGGAACAGACTGTACAGACGATAATCACTGTTTGCGGGGATGTGTGTAGGAAGACCTTTACTGAAGAAATTCCTCTGCACACAAGCGGAAACACATTTGGATGTGACAAAAAGAGGAATTGTGTTAGTAAATACATTTCTCACCTGTTATTGTCTTATATAGGTTCTGTATGTGATACCACCACTGTACTTCATAAAACAGCATGTATAAAATAATGTGAAATAAATAGACCATCTGCCAGAGTTTGCCATCGTGGGACGTTAACACAACCTCCCCCATCAGTCATGCGAAGCAACAGTTGATACTTACTTGCCTGTGATGGAGAGCATAAGAAACAAAGAGATTTTACCATGGGAAGAGAATTTAAAGAGACCTCAAATACCTACTGTTAAATGTATACATTTAAAAATGTATAGGGATATTTAAAGGGTTTGCTGATTTCATGGGAACTCATTGATGTGGTATCTAGTGGTGGTCTCTGGATTCCATTTATGTGAGAAGAAAGTAGTCATTTAGCAAATGCTCTGATCTAAAATGACTAGCAGTACAGATATAACAGAGGTAATTCCCCAGCAGAGATCTGGAGTTAAGTGCTATGATCAAGGGTACAATGGTGATGGCTTATGGCTCAGTCCTTATGGAGAATGAACCAGTGGGTTTGATGTTCCGTGTAATAACCCTACAACACCACAGGGTGATCAGTCACTATAGTAACAGTTTTAAAAGCAAAGCTCACACGAAAATGAAAATCTGGCCATTTAGTCGCCCATACGTCATTCACTTTGTGAGTGAGATTTAAGAAGGTACAGCACAACGTTTTTAAGGAATAACAACTAAAAGATTGGTCTTCTTTACCAAAACTAAATATTGATCTTAGTTTCATTTTATTTTATTTTCTTTAATGCTATTTTAAAACTATTTTAAAAATTCAAAAGTTTTAGTTTGTGAATCTTGTGAATTGTAACAGTATATATTTGCACTGTTATGGCATCCTGTATATCTGAACATTTTCACAATTCCACATAATTTGCACAACACAGTCCAAACAGCGGCAGTGTTTTTGCCTCTGTGAACCCAATGAGGTCGTGACAGAGTCTGCAGGTGTTCGGACAGGCAGGCGGGTGATAATTGCTTTGGCTGGGTGGTGTGTGGTCGTGACTTAGAAAAGGACCGTGGGGGTCAGTACTGACCTGTGCTGGCTGGAACAAACAAAAACTGTAGTGGAATTATGACTAGAGAGGAGGAGGAGGGTGAGAACAGAGATTAAAGGAAAGGTACTAAGACAGTTCAGTGGCCGGAACAGCTGAATTCCAGGGAGGATACATCAGGAGCAACCTGAGTTTAAAGAAACAGTACACCCAAAAATGAAAACGGTCATATTTACTCTTCCTTATGTCATTCCAACCTCGTATGACGGTTTCCCCCCTCTGGAACACAAAAAGAGACATTATGAGGCTAATTTCCATTTAACAGGGAGATTTATGCCGACAAACTCCAAAGGGACAAGAAAAGCAAAGCCAGCCCTGAAGGAAGAGATCCCAACAGTGCAAATAAGACATGAGACTGGCTGGAGACATGTGACTGATTTTCTCTCACGTCAGTAAAATTAAAGAATTATTGGACACCTCAAAATATTCTGTTTTAATTGTTGTTTCAAAAGATAAAGAATTTTGTGGAGTCCAAAGATAAAATTTGTGCTCTACATTCAGTGGTCTTTAGGCATTCCTCATTTCTCTCTATTACATCTGCCGACCGTAACATTTAGCCAAGCTCACTGTCTGTGCACAGGGCAAAGTAATGAGGCTATGTCAAGCTTCAGGCTACAGGGAGGGGTGGTTGTCATGATGGAGGGAAAAGTTTTGGAGCTTTAGAGGAGCAGATGGTGAGAAGGGATCATTTAACAGTATTTACTGCTTTACCTCAGTCTGTCAGTCCATCATTGAAACGCTCAACCTTGAAACAACTCAGCCAGCTCTGCAGGTCCTGAAGTTTTTTAGAGAGCGAGAGAGAGAGACTGTATATTTCAGACTGTATTTTTGCTGTTATTCTTAATTGTCTGCATAGATTTTCTAATAAACAAAATTGTAGGTGCGTAATGCTCAGGTTGTCCACACTGGGCACTAGCGCTACATGTGATACTGTTTTTTTTGTTTTTAGGGCAGAGATTTGCTGACACAGAAGATCCCTTTGTGGCAACAAGCGTGTGCTGACCCAAATAAACTCCCGGAACGAGCCATGCTGCTGGCCCAGCAGATGGGCTCAGGAGTTGGGGGGCCAATGGGGGCCAGTTCCCATCACACCTCTAAATCAACCCTGACAATCTCAGACCCCATCCCTGGAGCCAAGCCACTTCCTGTGCCACCTGAACTGGCGGCTCTCATGGGGAACCAACAGACGGTAAATTGGAACTGCATGGAAACTTCAATCAAAATTGCCTTTGGAAATTAAGCCACCAGACTGTTGCAAAGAAAAGCTATAGAACCCGCAAAGAATTGTACCAAACACAAACGCCCAACATGATACAGTGACTCGATTTTAAGCAACCAGTAAATTTCAGCTAGATTTGTGAATACTAGCATTAATGATGTGTGTAATTAAATACTGAGAGTATTGGTGGGGGCAAGAATGGGGGCTTATGGACATAGGAAAGAAAAGAGGTTTTCTCATGCACAGTATAGATGGATATTGTCATTAAATGCAGTTTGCTAATGACCACATTGTTGTGAATTAATCAGAGACCCGCAGGCATTCACACAATTCACCTTCATTTATAGTTTATTGTCACACTGCAGTAAGTCTCTTGAGGCACAACTGCTGTGATGAATTAGCCTTTAGCAGAAGAAAAAAGTGATACAGTGTTCTATTTATTTATTTAAATCAAGATGGCAAATTTGATGCCTTTAAAACGTTTTACGGCTGATGTCCCCCAGTTTGCAGTTACTGTAACATCTCTCTACAGGATGGTAAACATCTGAAGGCTGATGAACAGTTGTAGAAAGAGATTAGATTATGCTTGACATGCACATTCTTATGTATATTGCGTATTGCCCTAAATCCAATTCAGATTGCATTTATGAATATAAAGGCTCACAACACTAATGCAAGCTAGGTGTTTTCCTAAAGAAAGTTACTAAGGAAATGATTATCTTGCAGAGAATGATGGCAGCAGAAAGCGTTGCCATAGGGAACGGCACAGCAGGGATTCATGGAGGAGAAGACTACCAACGCTGGATGGAGACCAGAGTCGCACATGATAAACCGTCCCCGCAGACCCACAGACACGGGGCTGAGACCTTCTCCAACACCCTGCCTGTCCGCAAGGTTGCTCCTGTAAAGCCCAAGAGCACTATGGGTAAGTCATGTTGCCGTGGAACTCACTTTTAACCTTCAACAAAAGAAGCAAACTATTTTTTATGATCCTTGAATGCTATTTTAAAAGGTCTTTTATGTTTTTTAATACTCAGCAACACGCCATGACTCTGATATGAGGGTTTCGATGGCCCATTCTTGCATACAAAGATTACTTGAAGCTGGTTTCTATAGATGTTTCAGTGACTGTGCACCTGTGTGCCCAGCTTCCTCTCTCCCTCAGTAAGGAGCGAGTATTCTTCAGCTTGGACAATAACTGGGCAAATACTGCTGAAATGAAAACAGGGCAGAGCAGATGGGAATAGAGAGGACAGCATTAAAAATGGAGAGAAAATAGGTGAAGGGTATAGTTTCTCTTTGAGGAAAGTATTTTTTAAGAAGAGGTGAAAGTGAGCGGTCTTAATGAGTGTTGGACAGGATCTTTGGGTGGAATTTTGACACTGTTCCAAAACCTAGTGACCTGTCTACATGCTGTCTTCTAAGACAGCATCCTAACCGAAATTGAACCTCATAAGTAAAAGGTTGGGAAGACATACAGCAACATAAGTAATGCTTCCCACATTAAATGCGCTTAAATGTCTTATTTACAATCTATCCCAATTGGACGTCAGAATTTTGCTAATCTAATGGCGCAGTTCTCTCATAGGCATGAAAAACTATTTTTAATGGGCTCCTGCTTTTACTCAGCAGCACTAATGTTAGACCTCTCACTCTTGACCCTAGCAGAGACCCAGACCCTGCCCAGGTCCAGTTCAATGGCAGCTGGGCTAGAGAGAAATGGACGGACGCGCGTTCAGGCCCTTTTCTCCCACGCCGCAGGGGACAACAGCACCCTCCTCAGCTTCACAGAAGGAGACATCATTACACTGTTGGTACCTGAAGCTCGAGATGGCTGGCACTACGGAGAAAATGAGAAGAACAGAATGTAAGAACCTTAAAGTAGAAATCAATCAAATCAAGGCTCTTTTTTGACTTAAGCCAATAAGCAACCACCTAGAAACACCCTAGCAACTCCATAGCAACACCCTAGCATCATGTTGGTCACTTTTGCAAAAAGGCCACTTAAAGCTATTTTCTTCAGAACAAGTAAAAATCGTGTGCTGTTTTGCCATGTAAGTGCTAGTTTGTACAAAAATACACACTTTATAATTATATACAGGAGTTATAAAGAGAATTCATGCCTCTGTGTAACATATGTTCTTTTAGGCGTGGCTGGTTTCCTTTCTCCTACACCCGCGTGATACCTGAACCAGACAACAATAAACTCCAGGTCAGGTGAGTCTGTCTGAATAATAATGAGTTTACAAAAGCCCTTTGAACGTATAAATGGCATTTCATTTTGTGCCGGCACAGCCCACGAGTGCAGTTAGAGAGCTATGGTCATGACATAGCGTAATAACATCAGAGCGTGCGATTGAAAAGAGCTGTATTTGAGCGGCTAAACACGCTGGTAATTGTGTGTACATGTGTGTGTAGTTTGCAGCAGAATAGGAGCAGCAGCACAGGAAATCTTCTAGAGCGAGAGATGGCGATACCCGCAGCTGATTATGGCATGCCCAGCCGCTTTATGACACAGCAACAGAGCACGCAGCACAGCCGACAGAGACCGTACAGCATGGCAATGCCAGGATTCTCACAAGTAAGCTATGCATGCACACACAAACACTGCGTCTATTCTAATGAAGTGTGATTTTCACTCGCGATATCAAAAAAACAACCCTGACAAATGTATGCAAATTAGTATAGCCTTATATAAAATTATTAAGCAACCACATAGCAACCAACTAGAAACACCCTAGCAGTGCCATAGCAACACCATAGCATTGTGTTGGTCACTTTTGCACAATGTCCACTTAAAGCAATTTTTTTTTAAATGTAACATTTTGTGCTGTCTTGCCATTTAAGTGGTAGTTTGTACAGAAATACACAATTTATATTCATGTACAGGTGTTATAAAGAGATTACGTGCCTCAAATTCCACTGTGTGATATGTTTTTTTAGGCGACTAAAAAATGACCCTGACAAATGTATGCAGATTAGTATAGCCTTCTATAAAAATATGAATAATACCGGTGTTAATCACCTTGGCTATATGACTGGATGCATTTATAAGGCAAGCTGAAATATAGCCGGATGACAGTTCGATTAGTGCAGCCTGAGCTCCAGCTAACCACATACTGTAGAGAACGTTTCAGGATATTAGTCTGAACCAGGATCAGTTCCAGTGCGTGCTTGAGTATGTGTTATTTTAGCTGTCTGACCTAAGCCAACAGTGCCCAGAATTAAAAGGGAGACTTTCCTGTTTGATTAAACTTTCTTTTCCAATGATTTTATGAGACACGCAGACGAATTACAGATTTAGAAGGAAACAGAGTGTCAAAATTAGAATATAAAATGCTGTTGGTCGACATTATAGAATTTTATTGTCCTATGCAATGACATTTAAATGTGATACTGGCATGTTAAGATGTCAAAAAACATCAACCTGTACATCATAATCCCATTTAAAGAAATGTTTTTTGTCAGTAGGGCTTTGTTATGTAACCAATATAATGCTCATGTCCAATCCGTGGCCCCTATCCTAGTGCGGTAAAAAATTTATTGAGTCTGTAAAACAAACAGACAGTTGTGTTCGTCTCCTCCGTTAAAATCAGTTTCCTTGGCTCTCTCCGTAGTTCTTTTAGAAGTGTGCACTCAATGACCCCTCTACTGGGTGCTATGACAAAAGAGACACTAATATGAATTGTGCCAATCATACATGTCATGTTCTGCTACTGCCATCTACTGGCCAATTGAGTAACAGATCTTCCCTCTTACAGCAAGGGATGGAAGACTATGAATCCCGATTCCAAACGAGGTAAGAGCTGTTGTTTTTATTTGCCCTGACCAGTGGAAAAAGCATTTGTCTATAAGTTGTTCCTTTGTTTCCTTTTGTTTTGATTATTTCTCTCTGGTTTTGTCTGAATTATGCCACACATAATCTGAATTATGGTGATTACGGCAAGCAAAAAGTCTTCTTTGCTTGACCTGCAGATGGATCAGACGAACATAGGAGATGTTTCTGAAGGTCTAGCCTAAAAATAAGGTGGGCGGGTGACCACGCAGGGCACCTAAACCCATGTTGAACAAAGGGAAAACCTCTCAGATTGTTTAAATGGGTTTCATAAACCTCACAAGTAATATTCTGGTCAATCATTGACTATCCCGGTCATTTCCCATAGATGAGAGACATTTTGTGCATCTTTTACTAATATTTTTAACAAGTTGAGAACATTTTAAAAATGTTCTGGTTCTGATTAATTCTAGAAAGTGAGTTATCCCTATAAAAATGACAAATAAATAAATAACCCGGATTGGGTCATCTATGGGAAGGCAGGCCGTTTCCCAGCCTTTATTCCAAATTTCTTAGCATTACGATATTTAGCAATACACTGTTTAATTTTAGCATTTAATTTGCCATTCCATTTTTGCTTTGGCTGTCCATTCGTATGTCAATTAGTCTTTACGTGTTTATTGTTTTCTGTCTGATTTTAATTTCTGTCAAATGCTAGTAAATCCTCATACAAATGTTTCCTTCCTTCTACAATGTTATACAAAACAGTAGTTTACTGTAATGATGTAGTGGGCTGCATTTTTACAATACAGGTGTTTTGGGCAGGGGTCTGTCTTAAGTAAACCGTATTACCAAATGTTTTATAATTCTGATTATCATACCATTGCATTGCATTTCTTAACCTTAAATTCTAAGCCTCACATCTGTCTTGCTGGAAATGTGGCCCATCATGTTTCAAGGTGCAGTAGTAAAAATACTAATTGACAAAAAAACAGTTCACCCAAAAGTAAAGATATGCGCATCAACCTCATGTTACTTCAAACCCAGATGTCCATCTTCAGACAATCTTTGTATAGTAAATTTACATTCTTTTAAGCTTGAAAGCAACAGTCCCTATTTACAAAAATTATAAGCAGCACATTATTTGAAATTTTGTGAAAAAAAAGGTGTGTTTGGAGCAAGTTTGGAACGACATGAACGTAAATGATAACACGTTTAATTTTTGGCTGAACTGTTTCTTTAACATTAGTGCTTTGTGCTCCCTGTGCCTCACTGTGTCTTGTCCAAACCCAACCTGGCAGTTTTTCCCTCTCTTTGTTCCACAGTGCGGAGGGCAAATTGATTTCTACAGTGTGAGAGGACAGACAGACACTCAGACAGACAGACAGACAGACAGCACCTTCCCCTTCTGAACACTCACACCTCCCTGTGTCACTTAATATCTCAACACTTCACCCTCTGTTCACTCCTCCCATACAGAAGAGGACTTAAATCCATTCCTTCTCCATAATCCCTCATTTTATCCCAGTTGGAAGCAGCCGGCTGACTGTGAAAGATATACTGATGTTGATATACTAAAGCTGAGTATTTCGTGTTGACCTTCCTCAGTATATCTTATTATGAACTCATTTTCAGTTACAGTATTGAAATGGGGTTCTCTGAGGAATTGTCCGTATGTATCGCCTGGTCGTCTTTCATGCATGTACAGAACATGTCAGCGATGTATAAACTAAATGCCTCACTTCTGCCACCCAGATCCACTGATTTAAATGTAACTGGTGTGGACATGTGTTTACATTTGTTATTGTAACATTATCAGTGGGTTTATCAAAATATCAAGAAATGTTAATAACCAAAACTGAGCTGACAAACATTGTGTACTATATTTCGGGCGATGAGCGTATTAAAACGGTATCTTTGTTATTATATAAAGCTTTAAATGTTTATTTCATTTTCATTGTTTATATACTGCTGATGTAAAGAGAACTCCAGGATCTCATTCTATAGCATTTGGAGTCCCTTCAATAAAGGATTGTTTTTTTACGCGCGTTGATGAGAAAGGGGACGTTACAAAATTTCATTCTGCTGTACAGGAAATATTTGACCTTCACTGTGTCCTCAAGTGAAGACTGTTGTTGTCTGCTTCAATTCCACTTTAATAAGGCTTTCAGAATACACACAAGCAAAAATCACATGACTAAAGGTTGTTTCTAGAATGTTCCATGATTCAGTGATGTAGGGGCATGTTTCATGCATGAAAGGAACGACAACTGGTACCTATATGTGCCACACAATCATCCACAGTGATTTTACTCTAGTTTCACTGTGGTAAAATGACTTTAACCCTCGATTGGCTTTTATTGCTTTAAGGCATAAAATCTAAAGGAATTAAAAAAGAACACACAACTTCTGCCAGCTTCGGTTGTTTACGGTTGCCAAGCAACATCATGGACTAGGTGCATTCATGTAAAATGAGGTCACAGGTGTGTGTGACATTTTCATTATATTTACAGGTTTACTAATAGTATGAACTGTTTGGACAAACTACATGTCTCTCTCTCTCTCAAACACTGACATCTGCATATGATGTAGCGTAGATGATGTATCCACATATTATGACAAACCAAGTTTTAATAAAAACTCAGTTTAAGCCAGTGCCTTGTACATAGCCAATGATATTTGTGCTGTACCATACGTGTGTTCAAGAACTGTTTTTTTCTGATTCATACTTTGATCTCATACCTACTTTTATTTTGCTTTCAATAAGACCTCTGTGAATACAGCTTTTTTATGAAAATGTGTAAATAGTAGCAATAATCAAATTTGATAACAAATTTGATAGCCATCTTTGTTAATACGTTATCACACATGCTTGTACACACACACACGCATACATTTTTAGCCTTTTTCACAAGAGTGAAAGCTGTAATCTTTTAGTACCAGTGTTGAAAAGGAACTAATTAAAGGCTTTGAAATTGCCTTTTTGTAATCACAAAATGCTCATAATTACAATATAAAAGAGACGATAATGTTGATGTTTCTCTGTTGTGATATAAATACCACTTTGCTTGTCTCTTAGCCAGTTAGTCAAAAGTAATTGTTTAAAGGTGCCCGATTTTCTCTGCATTGTACCTGAAAACAATATATGTCATTATGAAGGTGATGCACAAACAAAATACACCTTCAATTTTATCACACAAGTACATGTAGATATGCCAAGATTGTACAAGCATTTATAACTTTCAGGTTTCCTCAGAGTTGTCAAAACTAAAAAAGTATTGTTTATAAAACAAATTAGTTTCATAATCATTTCGTTACAAAGACGTGGTTATTCATTTCAAAATTATTTTGAGCAAAATCCTCAGTTCGTTTTCAAATCAGACCTGTCGTGTGCATTTTGTCTGTCTCTCCTCCGCCTGTAGTTGGTTTGTTTGCTTTTTCATTTGTCTTTGTGTGTAACTAAACAAACGTCCTGCTGTAGCTCTGCCAACACTCTCCATATCTGTTTTGATGAATTTAGAGACAAAAGCAGTAAGATGTCACGGACTGGAAGCCATTGCCAGTGTTTCTTCTTTCTGCACTAGAGTAAAGCCACGGTTTGACCGCCACGCTCAATGAACCCCGGGTAGAAATCTCCACCTGTTTGTTTATATGTTCTTTCCTTCTGGAATGCCCATATTTGGATGTAAAGGAGAGGAAGTACAATAATGTACAGAAAACCATATACTCCAATATGCATGTGTTTTGGGGGACACCAAAACAGTGTAATGTTCCTTAATGGCCATGTATGGTGACTTTCTACTCTTGAAAAGATGAATAAAATGTTCTTCAGAGGAAAGCGGTGTAGTCATTCTTCAGATTTTTTATTATCCTCTCTTTATTATGTGTTTCCATGGTAAGATGGATTATTACATGTTTATATTATTGCCCATAGCAGGAAACGATGATGTATAATTTGTCTCTAAATTGATCGCATTGCAAAATTGTTGGTGCTTGTCATAATACTCTGATTACTTACTGTATTGTAAATAGTGTCTAAAACATGCATCACTAACATGTTCTTTATCTATAACTCACATTTATAGGAAATTAATCTCACCCATTTATAATATTATTAAAAATGCCACAAGCTTTTTAAAACAGGTTTGGGTAACAGATTTGTTTATTTTTGCAAACAATACCTGAATGACCTTTGCCGGACACACATAAAAGACACATTGTTTGAAATTCTGCAGCCCACATTTAGACTTGAATCTTTGTATCGACCCTTTATTTTACCAGCCAAAAGTTAACTTGTGACTCTGCCACATGTATGAATCTAAATGGCATTAAAAATACAAACAACCATTTCTAAACTGCTGATCAAAGATGATCATAAAAAATAGCTGGCCGTATACACTATTTTAGTAAATGAAAAACTAGTACACCATTACAGATATTTTAAGAAACCTGTACTTCACATGCATGTTTGTACACCAAATGCCCACATGTCCTCTTTAGCTGACAGTCTCCAAGTTGGTCTGAATTTGAGTGTCTTATTGTAATTAAATGCATGTGTTTTCAGACTACATAATGTCCTGAATGGACATTAATGCCAATTTTCCCAGTTCACCCCATTTGCGGAACTTTATTGTGCTGTTCTATGTTAACTCGGGCTTGCTGGAGGTTTGTGTTTTGTGCATCCGTGTCTGTTATTTTTAGTCTAGTAAGCTCTTTGATCTTCTGTCTTTTATTTCCTGTTTGTATTTTTGTTGATTGATAATACAGCATGATGCATAACTGCATATTTGAAAACATTTATTCGTTTAAATATATCTTCTATGTTTAATGCTGTTGCTAAAGAAAACTTGTGATTTATTGAAAACAAAATCCTAACAAATCCTTTCCCTAGCTTGATTCTTCAAAAAACATATACAGTATATAAAGAAGCTGATGGTACTTTTCATTGCATGAAGCAAATGCAATGGATTTTGTTGACAAATGGATAACTATATAATTAAAATTAAAATTTGAATTTGAATTAATAGCAGTAATAGCCTTTTAAAGACAAATAGTCAAATTCCAGGCCTCTTTTGACTCTTTCAGTATGCTTCCTGAGTTTGCACGCTTTTAAGTGAGTAAACTATACTTTTATCTCCTTATTGATGTATTCTTTTGTTAGTTATTTGTTAGTTAGTTATCCGAGTTATACAGTAGGAAGTTGTACATTATATACACATATAATGTATATACATGCACATATACAGTATATATACAGTATATATATATATATATATATATATACAGTAGTGGGGTATATAGGTTTAATGTGTGTTTGGAAATTTAGTTTATGAGGAGCAAATGGACAAAAATAGACAAAACGTTACGTGATACTGAGACCCGTTAGTATTTAAATAATTTAATCGGGTAAAAATCTGTAAATAATACAGAGAGAAAGTTTTGAGTTTTTGGATTAGTTTGGACAAAAAAAGATTATGGACACTTTCTGGGTGTCAAACTACACTGTGGTTACTCCTCTACTAAATACATGAAGCCAACAGGTTTTAAGGATTGTCTTTATAGTCCCCGACATGTTTAAAGTTAAACTTGATGAAGAGATGACTGATCATATACAATAATATTTTCGACTTTTACATTTTGCATGTGTCTGAATTTGGATTAAAACAAGCATGTATCCTATATAGTTATAGCATGCATAATCTATTATTTTATTCATTAAAAAAAACAGCATAAAACGCATTATTTGTTGCACTGCATGTTTTATAATCTATTAAAACCACAATACACATTATGGCAGCACCTTCAGCATGCTTAGAAACAAAGCCACATAAAACAGTTTGTCTAATAAGATGAGTCAGTGTTGTGGTTTGTGTTTTAGAAGAACGGACCCTCTTCTGTTCACCACGTTTGCTCTTACATCTCGCCAAAGACGCAGCAGATCCATCTGTGAGCAGAAACATAATCTCATCATTACTGAAGCCCTCAGATCTCCTCTCCTTTATTAAGAATTTCTGTATGTCTACAAACACATTTTTGGACTCATGGATTCATGTCTTGCAGTAAATTTTCCATGATTTAAACTTTAATCAGAGCCAAACATTGAGATATTGTTATTACATTGTTGTTATTAATTTCATGTAGATTATCACTTATAATAAACCATTATTATTGCACAACATGTGTAGTGTTATGGACTGGAAGAAACGTTTCTTTTTTGTATATACGGAAATTTTATATATTATGTAAATATGTTTAGTAATATTTTTTTATTTTTAAAAGAGGAAAAGCTGGATGTGGTCAATTATATTATATTATAATATTATATTATTGTAATAATTGTTGTAATTATAATAATATTATGTACAGTATGAATTATGATTTGTTTATGATGTATTTCAGCATAAGGATGTGTAGAGACAAGATACACTGATGACGAACGCGTTGTGATTATGCGGTTTAGCCTCCTTTGATTCCAAGAGTGGGACATCTTTGTTTGGCTTTGATATTGTAATAGAAATATACCTAATTGTTTTACTAAAAGCCTTTAAGGAATTATATTCAGTTAGCACTGTACTAAAATCCTAGATTTAACTGTAGAGGTTGCAATAGTCTGACAAAAAAAAACAGTCATGTTTCTGGTGCTTGTTAACATAGAGTTACTTCAGATGCATAAGACTGAATCCTTCAGCAGATTATGGATTTTGGGTCAGAGTTAGAGGTTAGAGGGTATTCACAAAGCGAGTGCATTGTGTGTGTGCCTATGATGTAAATATATGTATAAACAAGTGATATAAGTAAATGTAAAAATGTTACATAATCAGTAGTCTGTTACAGAGTTTAAAAAAGGTTTTTAATGCAATTCCTTTTTCTAGTTTTTGCTCTTAATAACACGTGCAACTACATACACAATTCTGTAGACACTCAATAAAACAGTTTCATAAAGGTGAATGTTTTCTGTGCATTTATTTAATTTATCCTGCTGAACATGTTAATATATTACAATTATACTGCCATATTATATCTGCAAGTAATGAGCTGTTATGTAAGTTGTATATTAAAATAACAACTTGCAACCAAGAACACCATTAAATAAGAGAACATAGATTTAAACAGAATTGTTTTATTTTTCTCACTAAGGTTGTGACACATTGAAGGAACAGACATACAACCACTCTCGCTTATTATACTGCAATTCAAAACCATCATACAGCCAAATTTCTCCAGCTATACCCAAGAAGAACCTCTCTGCCTCTGTAATTAAAACATACGGGATGCTCAACCAGCTTTTGTTCGACAGTACACAATGGCAGAAAAAGCAATTTCCCTCCTGAGTATCCATTTGATCTTTCAGTAGTTTAAAACGGTTTAATCAATTACAAAAATAGTACAGACTGTTGTCTAGTTCGATCTAAGCTAGGTGATTACATATAATAAAGCCTTATCAGGCAAACAAACATGGAACATATTCAAGAATAGTTTATCGAGATTTCAGCTCGGCCCTCAGGCTGCCAGGCTTAGGGTCAGATGCACAGAAGTGTGAAGGTAGCTTTGAGTTCCTCTTTACTGTACACTGTTCTGTATCATATCTGTAATCCTCGATCATGTCTGAGTCCTGTAAGATGTAGCAGTGTTATTT
>JAZGTJ010001583.1:0-26666 GCA_036877575.1 Botia almorhae | reverse complement strand
TTCCTAAGTTTACAATGTTCCTATTGGTCAATTTAAAAAGTTCAACAAGTAGGTCCGAATGATTAAATGCTGCAGCGCACAATAATAAAGAGCATTTATCTGTGTGACATTCAAGGAAATATAAAACATGTCATTAATAAATAACACTCTTCAAATCAAGACATTTAACACCCTAATTATAAGTCTGCTTCAACCCAAAAGACATCAGACATGTACAGCATCATTTTGATAAGTACATCATCATCATAAATACGTCAGACCATGAACTGCCCCATAATAATGCAAAAACATTATCAGTTATAAGTTGTTTGATATTTTCTCAAAACATTTTACATTTTAACAGTATTATGATTTCCTATTATTAAATGCATCTTAAACTTTAATAATTTTACTCATTTTAACTCAGCTGGACATATTTGTTTACATTTTGGCTCCAAACAGGGGAATAGCTAAAATGATCAAAATCATTTACCTGATATTTAAATATAATAATGATCATTTAAAACTCAAAATTATATAAAACATACACTAAGCAATCAAATGAAATTTGCCACATGACCATAGTTAGGTGACACACAAGGCAGCCAAGTGTGTGAACTGTAAAATTATAAAAACAAGTAAATTGCCTCATTTTTAAAGCCCCTTATTCTTCTTAACTGACATGATTGCATTGCTACTTAACAGTAAAAATCAGTTACATTTTGTTACATTTTGCTCATCTTTTAATAGTCCTCTTGTTGATTTTTGATGCACTTATACCTATAGGGTCTCACACATTTTCCAACTACAGTATCTGATGTTTTGTTTGTAAACAGTCACAGTCAATTTCCAGTACCTTCATATTTACTAATCAAATCCATCCAACATCCTTCAAATTTAAAATGTTTCATTTCAAGTAAGAATATTTGTGTCTGATCTGTCTTTGTTCAGGTGTTTTGTCTGGGGCCCTTTTAAAAAGGCTGCACTCGTGTTTTTGTTGACTTTAAGAGGCACAGTCTTTGAGGGGATCCAAATACTCTGAGGAGATTCAACCTTTTCACTGTGGTCTCCTCGTTAAAACAATTTTGGGGTTTATGGGTGCAGTTTTCTGTTGGCAGTTGAATGACGATTTACTCTCTTTCCCCATCTTCACTGCTCCCTTTAAGAGAAAAAGCACAACATTATGTTAGTTTAATACTTCCCTGACCTGTGCTATAGTACAAATACCATGTTATGAGTGTCAAAGACACTTGAGGAAAATAATATTTTAGTATGGAATAAATAAAAAAAAACAAAAAAAAACAAGCAATATTATCTTGCACTGCATATCCCTTGTTAAAAGAATGTACAACAAACTACAACCAAAACTTCAAACAAGGTTCTTACCTCCTGCAGAATCCATATCGGAATCTGACACGTGTGTAATGGAGAAACGGGAGACAATGGAGGGAGAGACGGTGAAACGGGAGATCTGAGCCACAGGTTTACTGCTACTGGTCGATAGGCTCGGCTTTGCTGTGATATCTGGAGGAGAACCCTTGGAAGATGTGGGAAGGGGTAACAACGGGAAATCATCATCCCATTCGAACCCTGCACCTGAGATCAAAAACAAGAGAGGGGTAAATAGTTACATTATAGGTATATAAAAAAGCTGTTCAGCATAAAAGGAAAGGAAGATGATTCTTACTTTCTTCTGAGATGTTTCCATCAGAAGAATCATCAGAGACATTGACCTTTTCCTGCTGGTTTGGGCCTTTGCTCTTTGTGCTTGGTTTGCTTGACTCTCCGCTAAGGGGAAAGCTATGATCCGCCAGTTCTCTGGTTGGGCTTTCCTATAGATGTTGATACAAATTCAACTTCAACTATTCAACTATTGAACTATTATTGTTCATTGCATTTTATTTACCTGATCAAAGAGAAAAACAGTGACATCATCAAAGAAGGACACCACTTTCTTTTTGGTCTCAATTTCATCACACAGTGAATCGCCGGGCAGAGCTGGCATCTTCAGTAGGCTTCTGAGTTTGTGTGCATCACTGCAGTCACTTACAATAATAGGTACAGGCAAGATCTCATCCTCACTTTCCTCACTTTGCTCCTGAATGCTGTATGTACGCAGCTCCTCATCTGATTCATCACTGTCCTCGGTGTCGCCATCTTCCTCATCTGCCTCCTCTCCATCTGTGGGAGAAACCCGTCCTTCTAGTGGAGGGGGAGGAGAGCAAGAACGTGTGGAGATTCTTTTATGTCCACCCTCCTCAGAATCTTTAATCCTAGATTCCAGCTTCTTCTGTGTGGAGGAATCAGATAAATTGTTCCTTTCTGCCTCAAGCACCACCTCCTCCTTCTCTGTTTCCTTCTGGGACACTGGTTCTTCCTGGGACATAATGTCACATCCCAGATCTTTGACTATGTCCTTCTCTGTGGTGAGAACTTCTGGAACCGACTCATTGATGCAAACGGTGTTTGCAACATCATCCTCAGAGGCTGGTGGGTCAAAAGTTGGACTTTCCTCACTACCAACTTGTTCAAAAGAATTCTCTTCCTTTGTGTTGGGACCAAGAGAGGCATCTGAATCAAATGTCTGAGATTCTGATTGTTCAGGTTCTACAGAATGATCTGAATCTATCCCAAGATCTTCAACATCATCATTATCATTTATAGTAGATACATCATTCTCAGGATACAAGCGAGACATACTACAGATGGCAGGGTCATAAGCGGAAAAACATTTATCTACTTCCGGCAGAACTTTGGAGGTTATATCTTCAGTCTGCTCAAGAGTTTTGTCATTTTCCTTAGTAGCTGGCAAAAGATATTCATCTCCATCTGTCTCCTGTGGAGAAAGTGGCTCCTCCTTATTTATAACTTCCTCTGATCCATCCATCTGATCCTCAAGTTCATTGATGTCCTCTTCGCTTTCTTTATCTTTGCCTGCATCATAGTCAGAGAAATAGGCTGAATCTCTGTATGGAGTTTTATCACTTAATGCATTCAGCTCCCCATCACTGCTCTCAGATGTTGTCATGGCAATTACAACATCAACCTCTCCTGCTAGCTTCTCAGCATCTGCCCTTTTAAGATCTTGTTCTTTGCTGACAAAGGTAGTCTCAGATGTTACATTTTCCACAGGCTGGATTAAAGCTTTGGAATCTTGTTGTTCATGGGGTTCCTTTAAGACAAATTCTGGAGATTCATTGTTTTCCGTGTCATAGCCACTGTCCACAGTCTTTGGAGAGCTTGATGGATGGACTGAAGCAGGACTAAGTGTCTCACTGGAACATGCTGTAGATGGTATGTCAATGGAGTCCATCGAGTCTGGGGTACCAATCTGTTTTTGTAATGACTTGAATGTTGGATTGGTGTAGTCAGTTTCCACTTCTACTGTGAAGTCACCAAAAATCCCTGAGGTTACATCTGTGATGTCATCATCACTACAGTCATCAATCTCCACCAGACTGATACTAGACCGCCCATGATCTACGCCACTGTCTACTGTCTTACTCAACTCTGATTCTGGCTCCAAACTGGGTAATTCAGCTGGGGTTTTCTCCAACTCTGCAATGATGGCAACAGCTTCAGTCTTGGGGTCTGATTGAGCTGATTCTTGATGCAAAGCTTTCTCTTTTTTAGAGATTATGTCCCCTATTGCAATATCCACATATTGATCTGAGATGTCTAATTGTTTTACACCTTTCCTTGATGACTCTATTTTGGAGACTATATGTCCAGCAGATAAAGGTGCTTGGCCTAGGTGTTGGTCTTTTTTGGGCAACACAATGCTTTTTCCTGGAACACAATCAATCATAAAACAGTTTCTCACATGTGCCCCTGTTAGAGGGTCCACAAAATGTGAACTGCTCAAAGCCTGACAGCATGGCACAGGATACACTTCAGCCTCTCTGGGTTCATGGCACATATGAAGATATGAGCTGCACTCGGGTGAAGGGTTTGAAGATACATGTCTTCCATGGACCAAACAAGTGTTACTCTTGGCGGTTGCTTCTAAGAAGTCTATTGGTTTGGTCATGTGATATGGCAGGCTCTGATCTTCTGGCCATGTATCCTCAACATCTGTCATTGGCATAGTGTAGTGGAAGTCTGCATAAGAATCCTGCAGACAAGACCCCTGCCTCTGACACAATGGCACTGTGTTGCTAGCCTGTTTGCCAGTAGACCAGCTTCTTCCTCGCCTCTCCACAAATATATCCTCCTCTTCTTCTGAGTCAGTGTCATCTTGTCCTACAAATATTGCACCACCTGAAGCCATGTCAATACAAACAGAGTGATTGCCCGGCATAGTCTTCCTTAAGGAACCCATCATGTCATAGTATCCTCCTGTGACATTTTTTCCTATAATGGCACCTTGAATGTTCTCCAAGTAGGGATCTGCATAGCCCTGGGGAGGACTGCTGAGTGATGGTGAGACCCCTAACGGGTCCTCTAGTTCCCCAAGAGCCTGTCTTAGGCTTCGAGACCCCCAGCTCTCTTGTGGAGGTTCTGTTGAGTCTCCTATCAGGAAGTGGTCCATTCTCTTGGGGGGTGATGGTTCATAATAGTATCCTCCATCTCTGTCTTTGTATGAGACATAGTGACCAGACTCCCATGCCCTGAGAGGGCTTCCATGGCCTAAAAGAGGCTCCATAGTTAGAGACATAGCAGGACTGGTATCTGAATCATAGGCACTACATTTGTGGACCTCTGCTGACCAATATATGTCTGGCTTGGTTTCAGAGGGGTAATTAATGCACTCCCCTGAATCTCCACTTCCTGTTAGAAAGCTTCCATTGCTGCCTCCAAATTCTGGACTGTAAGCACACACGGTGAAGTTCATATCAATATTGCTTTGTACAGGTTCCTCAATGCGGATGTAGTACTCATTGCTCACTGATGGACTACGAGCACTTAGGACTGGGACCACACCAGGGGTGTGCAGTTGCTTGGGTTCATAGTATGAAGGAGAAACCCCTAAGGCACAACCCCCCACCATTCCCCCTGGAGGGTAGAAGACCTCCTGACAATGGGGGTTACCTTGACCCAAAGTGCCAGTGGTGGATGAGGAATGGTAGTGCTGTTCAGCTCTAGCCTGTTCCCACTTGTACTCAAAGTTGAGGCCATGGCTGGTTTCAGTAACTGTTAAGATGTCATCACCAGATTCAGAGTGGTAACCATCTCCAGTGGGAAACTGCTCTAGGAGGGGGAATGAGGAAGTGGTGGATGACATGGGCATGTCAATTGCTAGCACACCTGCTCCATGTATATTAGAATGGCTTGTGTTTGGTCTCATGGAGTTCCAGCGTCTCTCAAAGTCCTCCTCTGCCTCACTGGCACCTTTGGCACATAGGTAGCTAAGCAGCAGATGGACTTCCTCTGCATTGGGCCTCTGGTCAGGCTGAAGCCAACAAAACTGCATTACTTCATACCTGATGACACACATACAATAATTTTTATTTTGTATATATGCAGACAATAACATGCATTGGAAATAAACTGTTTATATCCAAAAAGACAAAATATTTTATGTTTTACCTCTAGGTAATGAAATGAGTAAGATGAGCAATACAAAGTTTATTAAAGTTTATTAGACACCCACCAGCGGTCAGCAAGAGGGTACTTAATGAGAGGCCTGGGCAGCTTTAATTGCTGATCCTTCACAGCATAGCTGAGGACCTGTCTGTCTGAATAATGGCGGTATGGCTGATTGCCCAACTCAAACAGCTCCCAGATGGTTACTCCAAGTGACCTTGAATGCATAGAGAAACAAGGCATTCTGCTAGCTGTAAACTTAGTGATTCAATAACAATGAACATATCTGTATCAATAAATGCACATACCTGTGACATAATAACCATACCTAAAATACTTTATTAATCAAAAGTGTTTCAGGAGGTTGAATATTTTTCCTATATAACCCACCTGCTGAGTCTATAGCCCTTCATCGCATCAGAATATACTGTATTAATTATAACAATTGTTAAAATTATTGTTATTAAATTGTTCCTCTTAATTCTTGTAAAGGAACTAACCAGATGTTGCTCTCCTTAGTTTGGTCTACAACCAGCAAGTTACCATGAACCTCATCCACTAGTTCAGGAGCAATCCAACGTAAAGGAATCCAGGTCTGGTCTGGTGTCACAAAGTAGTCATCCTGGAGAAAAAAATGGAAAAGATGTGGTACGTTAGTAAAATGCTCCATACAGTTAAAGTGAAAAGCAAATAACACATTAGCAAAGAGCTTGACTTCTAATGTTATCTAACCTAATTATTATTATGAATGTAGGTATGATAAAGATAAATGGATGTTTATCAGGATAAACAGAAATATAGATGTTTACATACTTTGTACTTGCTGTGTGCTAGTCCATAGTCTCCAATCTTGACTTTTATGTCTGATGTTAGTAGGCAATTTCTTAAAGCCAAATCACTGTGGAAAATCAAAGCACCATGAATAAAAATACAGCTAGCTACAAAGTAGTCAGTTAGTGGCTAGTTAAACAGATTATAAAGTTAAACAGGTAGTTGAACAGGTATAAAGTAAAACAGATTTAATGTTAGACTCTAATAAAGTTTCTATGAAAAGTTCAATACATCCTTTCATGTGCCTTTAGGAACGTATGATATAAAGTACCTTGGTAAAAAGGTGCTGAAGTTGCTTGGAGCTGTGTGGTAACCCCCGGCAACAAAATCACTGATGCTGGAGTGGAGTATGCACACTCAGGCAGCATCAGGAGATTGTTGCAGGAAGAAACCATGAGACAAGTAGGCAGAGACACAATCACTTATATTTCTAAAGCTGATGGCAGTCATTAAGCCCTCTATGATGGTTTAGTTCAGGATGACAAATGCAGCATTATTTGTCATTATTACATTTGTCAAAATATTAACTGGATCTCAATCATAAAGCTGGTGCCCAATAGGGGATATCAGTAAACTACCAAAGGGCCGCAGAATTTTCTAAAATTGTTTCAGATATCAGTTATATTGTATTTAAATAATTTAACAATTAACAGTTATTAAATGGGTTGTAAATAGATGAGAATTTGCACACCTGTGGATGTAATTGTTTTTGTGAAGGTGCAGTACACCTGAAGTGATCTCACACGCCATTCTCTGAAGCAGCAAGGGGTCAGGGGACATGGAATCTGCTGCCCTGCAGCTGCGCAAGTAACCTTTAACATCACCCTGATGCCATGGAAAAACAAATAGCATGAAATACAGGAAAGTGAAAATTAAATTCAGTATCTGTAGACGTCAGTGTGCTTTTTTTCAACTAACCACTGGGGGGCGATATATAACAAAATATGACACTCATGTTTAATACAATTGAAATGTCATCTCCTCTAGCAAATGCAGAGAAAAAACACTAAAAAGACAGACACATAGAAATTAAAGTATTCAACTAACCAGAGGGCAGAACTCCATGACCAATAAATAGGGTGTGACGTCTGTACACTGGGCGAGGCACTGCACTAGAGCTGGGTGCTGCAGAGACCTGAAGAGAGAGATTTAGGCACCACAATTCATTTATATTAACATTTATATTGCATTTACATTAAAGTCTATTATTTCTGCAGCACCGGCTTTACTAAATGTACTTGGATTTTTAAACTTTGCAGTAAATGGCTTATTTAAATTTGTCTCAGCATATTAAACAGGGAGAGGATAAATCACATTCTTTATTTAAAAAAAATACTTACAAAACTCTTTAATGTCAAGATAAAACATTCATTGTCTTACATTCTAATTGGTTAATCACATATCATTAAGCAGATAATTTCATCCAAACTACCCTACAGAATATGGAACAACTTTGAACCTAAAAACTTTTGGTTACCTAACTAGGTCCCACTAAGCTTAGTGTAACCACCAAGCTCCTGCACCACCAAAGAGGTGAGATGAAAATGCAAACATAACATTGCATTTATTTATTTACCGGTACGGTCGGGCCTCTTCCAGGAAATGCATCTGGTCTTGAACACTAGCGCTAGCTTTCAGCTCCTTAACTACCACCTGGGTACTGCTGAGACCAGAGTGGACCTCCCCCAGCAGTATCTGTGAAGGACAACAGGCCGACACACACACACACACACAAACACACAAAGAGAAGACGACAGAAACACACACATACAGGTATAAACAAACAGGAAATGGACAACACACACATAGTTATGGACAGGGTGACACAGACAGATACAAACAGACGCACACAGGAAGGTAATGGGAAAACAGGAAGGAAGGCAATGGAATACAGATATTCAGCACAAAAATAAACAAAGGATTTAAAATCAAGGCCAGGAATCATGCGAAAAGATGCTCAAAACAAAAAAAGACAAACATGAAACAAAACCACATGAGGATTCCATACACATGCAGCCACACAGACAGACATACAGATGGACATACCCATTTAATGGAAAGTTGGGGAAATTGGGGTAGTGTGTGAGTGTGTATGTTACAGAAAGACAAAGCAGAGAGAAAGATAAAATGAGAATGAAAGAGAAGTAAATATTATTTTAACTACTTGTGGATTTACAGCTACACAGAAATATCAGAAGTCTCTCAGAGGAGAATCAAGACACGAGCCCAACATCAAAGGCTGAGCATGAGCGCGGTATTATTGAGGAAAGGCAAATGTAACATAGCGTGGAGCACATTTTTACATTCTCGCGAGCCAATCATATTTGTACACAACAGAGCTGAGCTAAACATTTGATCTGTGCAAGAACATGCTTATGGCATTCATGTCTGTTTGTTTATAAACAAAGAAACAAACTAGATTTACCTTGCCAAACCAGCCATGTCCAATCTCCTTTATGTAAAGCAAGCTGTGGCGGCCAAGATCTGTGGATCTCAGGAGCTGGACTAGAAGTAAAACATCAGCACGAAAACACAGACAGAGATATTAATTGTCAAATACAGGGAACTAGCCTAATATATACAACAGAACACAAAAGTGTAGGACCACATTGAAATAAAAGCATCTGGTTTTCTTTAGACTTGTGAAGTCCACCTTGTATGCTGTCACTAAAGGGGACATACTAAATACTAAAATGCTTTAAAACTCATATTACTTTCTCAGTAAAATTGTTAAGCCTAATACTGTATAAAATGAGAAACAAAGGCATTTTCACCAATGATCTACAACTGTTGGATCCAATTGTACAGTATACACAAACGTTAGATCCATTAAATAACATAAAAAACAGAAAAACAATAATCTTAAGAATCCTGAGCATAAATTCAGAATTGCTCCGTCGTAACACACCCAAAGTTTATGACTGATCTTGAGGGAAAAGTTGAATGAATTCTCTTCAGAATCCTCAGGGAAAATCATCCTCCCAATATCCTCTCCAAAAAGTTAAAAGTGAAAATCTTCTGGGTAAGATTAACGTTAAATAGCACAAAAGCAACGACAAGAGTCCTGCTGTACAGAGCATTTAAAACCATTTTCCTGAATTCAAGAAGTCAGAGAGCTACAAGAATGGACGGAGAGATGCAGTGGATGGCTGGCTGTACTGGAGTGATTTTCTGTACCATTCAACCCCTTATCTGACAGAGCCTTGCGTATCTCTATCAGACAATCTCACAAAAAGCCATCACAGTCCCTTTCTGTCTCTCTCTCATCTCATCATGGCGACAAACAGACGGTTCATTGTAAGTGTTTATGACATAGCGTCTCATTTTCATTCCCTTTTTATGCAGCGGCCATATTTTACGCCCATGTGGTGATGCAGAGGTTGCTTGGACTCTCGGCCCCCTCGCAGAGAGCCTTCACTGGGCAGAATCATGCTCTTTGTCACCACTGGTGCTGCCTGGTACCACCGAGTGTGCAGAAACACTGACACTATTATTCCTGAGGTTTCCAGCCTGAGACCAAGTAAATGGCTGGTAAGCAAATGAGAAATGTCTGATGTGGGTGCAGGATAGAAGACAGAACAAAGAAATAAAACAGAAATAAAACAGAAACAAGAACAAAATGTGAATAATTCAGCCGCTTAGAATCAATGAGTTGGTTAAGAAAAAAATTGAATAGTCTTTCTTATTCTATACATAAAAATTACTTTGATTTCAAATTAAGTGAAATTGAATTTGAGTAATTTGATCCAATGTGTATATCTGACAAATATGTATACACTATAACAAGCAGAGCGATTTAAGAAGTGACTTTTAAAGCTCTGTACACACATTATAAAGGACAGTTGCCCCAAATATTTCCTAAATATTCAAAGCTGAAAAGCATATCAGGGTCTTTGCATGGTGCTGCCAACAGCATGACAACAATATCTCAATAAAATGACATCATGCATCAGAACATACTTGGTGTTTATGTGTGTGTTTGTGTATAAATGAGTGACAACTTGGCTTGCTCATTACAGTGGTTCTGGTCAATGACAGCCACACTTGGCCAGATGGCTGCTGGGAAGGGAGACACTGGGGAGTAAATGACAGAGAGAAATCGTTCCACTCTAACTAAATGGAACTCACATTATCAAACACATCATTGTGAAATGTGTTTGCTGCTCATAGGCTGTCTTTGGCACATACTTCTGTATTTGTCCCTCAAATGTATTTTTCCTATCAATGCAAATCAGTTTGGATAAAAGTTTTGTGATCTTCTTTAATGACGTGATTAATATCTGTGTGTGTGTGTAAGAGAAGGAGGAGTGAGAGAGAGAGAGAGAGAGAGAAAGAGGGTGTGTGCCTGTTATGAAATGATGTGACCCTCTAAATATTTGCATGCGAGGTAGATCTGTGTATGAATAAGGGTGTGTTTATGAGCACAGCTGGGTTAGGGTGGATTCAGCACCCCAGAGTGCAATACTTGAATAATTTTGCTCAAACATACTGAATCAGATGGGAAAAAAACATCAAAATTAACCTCTGCCTTTTGTCTCACTAACTCCTCAGCAGGATAATTAGATGCCTGATTGTTGACAAATGCTACAAAGCCAAGGACACAGCACTCACTGACTGTGTTCCAGCCACTGAAGCAAACCTCTGGCACTTTAAATGACAAGTTGTCAGATTGTAGATCTTCTGCTACGTCATTGGTGAGAACTGACATCGTATCAGTTGGTCCTAAAACCAATCGTGTTTGATTTTTTATGGGATAATAAAGCGAAAATAAACATATTTTATAACATAATTGTATAATAATGTAATGTATCAGAGCTGTGGTATAATGGTTAGCACATGTTTGAGAAAAATTACAATAGTAGGAATTGGTCCACTTTCAATTGAGCTGGCCTTAAAACATGCTGAATTGGAAAGAGAGGAAGAGGAATTTACTGAACTGCAATACAAAAAACAGATGGTTCTTATTAATATGACAAGTTTTTGGAAATTTGGCAAATAATTGCATCATTAATTTTAAATAAATGTAAAATAAAAAAAACGTGTTAAATTAGTGTGATCTTTCACCTGTTTTTCTATTTGTGGCATTTAAAATATGTATAGCTTTGTGTGTATGATAAAATATTAATTATTATATTTTATATTGAAAAAGTAAATGTTTTATTGTACAAGGCCTAGTGTTTCCCTGGTTATGTTTTGGTTGTTTGTGGTTTTCTGATTGTTCGCTGCCTGCACGTTTGACTCAGTTTTTGGATTACATTTTGGATTGTTTGCTGCCTGCCCTGAACTGTGTCTGTTTAACGTTGATGATAACAATAACGTTGATGCTGCGTGCCTCGACCTTCGCCTGTTTTTCCATTTACGTTTTTGTCTTGCCTCTTATACTTCTGTTTGCTGGTTTTTGACCCTTGCCTGTTTTACGACACAAATAAATGTCTGCACATGGATCCTCACGCCTCCGTGTCGTCATTACACATAGACCTAGGCCTTGTATAATAAAACAGCAGTAGGCCTTAATGTGTACTAGTTAAACTAGGCCATTTATAACTGGTTAGTCCTTATTTACTGCCACAGTTTATTCTAACAAGGGAGTCTGCTACTCCCTAGTTTAAACTAATTCATCTTAAGTTAAACAAAGTCTCAAATAGTGTTTTTTAAAATCTGCATTAAAGTAGAATTTGCCTGGGTCTGATTTAATTTAATCCCTGTCTGGGAAACTGCCCTGAAGTGTTTTTGTGTATAACTCTGCTTCCTGTTTGCCATCTTAATCTATATTGAGGAACAAGTGCTCATGGTAGGAGATACAGGCTTGATTCTGTCTTGGTTTGTGACCTCATCCTATCCCATCCACCACCACCAACCCCACCCATCATGTCCCCAAACCAAAGCCCCCTCCCCCCTCTTCTGGCCCTATATCTACACGTAAAAAGTGAAAAACTGTAGTATTAATTAGGTCTTAAGCAGAGATTTGAAATTGGGAGAATACAAAAATAATTTTTTTAAATGCAGGAATGCTGTAACAGATTGTTCCATCCGCTTTCCTCTGTTGAAAATATTTAAGTGACATTCATTTACAACTCTGCATTGACACTTGTTTCAGCAGAAAGAGAGGATCTAATTTATAAACATTAATATCTGTCAGGCGTAACACTGCATCCATTATTCTCCAATCATGTAAATGAAACTGCACAGTTAAGAGTTGGCTGAGAGCTGAAACTGGCCAATCACAACCTCTTCACCTCTGACCTTTACTAATCTAAGTGCATTAGCTGCCAGCATCACTGTTGGGCTCTCATGAAGTGAGCTGTTGTTATGTGAACAGAGAAAAAAGAGACAGAGAGACTTTGTGGCTCTGACTGCACACATCCTCTCGTGGATTCCTCACATTCCGAGGAATATTTCTGTAGGCTGACTGGGGCGGAATTATGCAACAGGCAGATGTTTGCTCGAATCGAGATGAGGTAAGCGAGAGGAAGTGGAAAACGGAGACAGAAAAATACTATGATGACAGCTCTGGATTTCATCTGAAGTAAAATTCAGTTATGAATAAGAGCACAACATACATTGTGTCTTTCTAAGATATGTGCACGGAAACTGCATGAAATTCAGTGCTTACAGCCAATTCTAAATCTACAAAGAGTGTGTACAGAACACACGGCAGTATCTTTTAAACACCGAAAACTGAGTTGTGTGTATCTTGTCGCCACACTTCAAAAAAAGAAAAATTCAGAGCATTATTTTCTTTACCCCATCTGCAAAAAGTTTATTTATTAAAATAAGTCCAACCAGTTTATAATAAGATTTGCTCTAAATAAAGAAATTTGTAAGGGGAAGAACATTTTGAACTGAATTTTGTGATATTTTAAGACAAGTCTTAATATCTTACACAAATTATTTTGTACAATTTTAAGTGAAAGTTTAACATTTTTTAATCAGTATCTGAGTGACTCTGTCTTGTCACCGCAGTTATACCCTTGGTTTTGAGAAAACCCATATTATGGATCACAGAATCAAAAGGAAAAAGGTAATGGTTGACGACAACCAAAAACAACCACATTAAGAACCAAAGCACCCATTCTCTTTTATGGCTAATTTGCACTGAGCAGCTGCACTGGGTTACAAATGCCTGGAGCAATGCAGGGCTGTGGGAGAGTGTCCACCCCAGAAGGGAAAGTGTATGCTGGGCCACAGCAGCAGGGCGTTGGTCCCCTTTGGATTTTACACTGGAGATCTTGTGGGTTGGAAGCAAGACCAAACACATTAACAATGTCCTCTGGAAAAAATAAAAACTCAGTCCAGAGAATGTGAAACTCGTATGGGAGTTGCGCAAGTAAGAGTCAGAAAGGATATTGGACTGGGAAGAAAATGTTTAACAGCCTCACACTTTAAGCGATATCACATCTGGTTCTGCTCCCATGGTAAATCAAAGCAATGAACAAATCTTCACCGATATCAAACATGACAATCAGGTGTGGCGATGACCCACCTGAACGGCCGGGTTGCTTGGCGACAGGCAGTGAGACCTCGGTGAGAGGCAGGATGTAGACGTCAGGACTGGCGTGAGATGTAGGCGTTGCTGGCGTGGCCATGTCCGCTGGGCATTCCTCTCCCTCGGCATTTTCAAACTCCTACATAGCAATTAATAAAAGCAGAGGCCATAGGTCAAGTCACAGGTCAAAGTAACATTGCAGAATCAGCGTTCATGTCAGATCATATTTTCACCAGCTACAGCTTTCCTGCAGCTCAGTGGTTAGAGCATGGCGTTAACAACACTAAGGTCATGGGTTCGATTCCAGGGATTTTACATACTCAAAAACAATGTATAGTATAATGCAATGTAAATCGCTTTGGATAAAAGCGTCTGCCAAATGCGTAAATGTAAAATAATATTAAATTAAAAAATGATATATATGAATATTTTGCATGAATAAAATATTTTTCTGTTTTTAGGACTAAAAAATGGTTTACCTGGACAGAATCACTTTTTACATTAAAACAGCATCAATTTAATTCAATACACCAAATACTAGCACAATGTTTTTTTGCCTTTCATCAATGAAGAACTTTTTGCATTACAGTGAGAAACTGCAAGGTCCAAAAAGTGACTTGTCTATATGCAAAATATGATTTATTAGCTTTCTTTTGATTCTGTAATGAAATATGGCTGTGCAAGATCCTGACAGGTTTTAAAGATTCACTCAGAGTCCCTGTCCAAAATCAACCCATGATTGAATGTCCAACTCCTCTCTTTAAACACAGAGATCAGCCGTCGCTCAGCCCAAATACAAGGGGATCCAAGGCCCCTCTGTGTTCTTCAGGCATGTTGTACAAAAATAAACAAGCAAATAGATCTTTAAATTAAAAGGACACATCAGCAGCTCCAAAGAGTGAAGAGCTTTGAACCTGATGAGCCTCAAAGTGAATAAAAGCCTTTTTTAATGCTTACAGGAACAAATGGCAATTTATTAAACTGTCTATTAAAGAGCATGTCACCATAATCAGATCAAATGAGACA
Organism: Botia almorhae; assembly: GCA_036877575.1. Taxonomy (NCBI): domain Eukaryota; kingdom Metazoa; phylum Chordata; class Actinopteri; order Cypriniformes; family Botiidae; genus Botia; species Botia almorhae. The sequence goes on along the minus strand of JAZGTJ010001583.1, from coordinate 11,818 downwards.
TCAGTTTCTCAAGAGCTTTTAACTTCTCCAGTGTTCCAATGTGCCTCTCTCACCCCACATGGACAAACTACAACAAGAGAGAGAGAGAGAGATGAGACACTTGGCAGCATCTGGAAATCGGAAATGCTGGTCCAGATGCAGAAGGGCCATTTTCTGTGAACTGGGCTGCAGAGACATGAGGCTTGAAGAAATGGAAAACAGTGACCTACAGAGGTCGCGCACAACTTACACTTAAAAAGCACATTCTAACAGACATAAACACATCCTGTGTCACACACACACACAAGTCCCAAGAGGCCACATTGTCCACATATTCACACGCCCCACACGGCCGCCATCTGCCCCATAGCTACTGGACACTAGATCATTAAATAGTGCTGCGCTTCCAGCTAAAACTCTCCGACTGCACTGAAACCGCATTGTTATGCTCAAGTCACAGGATAAACATTCCTGCCAGCTGCATAGCACCATTTTGTTTATCTCTTCAGGCTAAAAATCCAAAACTCCTTATTTGCTGATGTTTAAATCTTAGTTTTTAAGTACTCAAGAAAATACTTAATAATTCTAAAGACTTTCAATGATAAAAATGTTAATTACTTTTCAAAGCAAACAAGAAACTAATAAGATTAGTAATAATAAAAAATAATAATAGTAATAATAATAATAAGGCCGAAAAGTCTTTGAATAACAAAATGCCTTTTTGTTATTATCAAAAAGTTGAACTGAAACATTTCCATAAAACCATAATTTTAGCGTTAATGACAACTTTTCACATTTTGTGATCATGTGATCTCAAACTTTTGGATTCCACTGTTCATAATCACATTTTAAATAGTGTTTTTGTTCATTTACCAGCTTAAGAGAGAAGTGCAGATTCTGGTCTAGAAAGGCCTAGAAGGTCTATGAAAAGGTCTAGAAAACCTTTTCATACAGGCATACTTGACTTTTCCCTAATGTTTACAAAAAAGTGAAGCCTAAAGAACTTCTGAATATCAATATTTCAGCTTACCTGCGCTTAATGAACATGCGTTTGGTCTAACGGCAGGTTTTGAGTCTTGAAAAGCACTTCCCTTCTGCCCCGTAAACCTGCACTGTTGGGCTCTCCGCCGAGCGCCTGAAAGGTGCCCACATGACCCCATATTGATTGTTCACTGCATGCAAAATTAGGAATCTGCCCGTCATGCTGTGGTATCCAGGCGCCCAGATCTCGAGAATACATCACAACTCTTCAAAACATACAAATACGAAATTGATTCTTCACTTGAGGGAAAGAGTGTGTAAGGAGGGGCAGTCCCTGTGTCCCTCCTTAGACAGTGTGAAGGACCAGGGATTAAGAATAGTGGAGACGCTCCCACAAAAATGTGTGGCCAAAGAAAAAGTGCTAACAGGGAAAGAGGGAAAGGCTTTTTACATTCTGTGCTTATGACATCACTGTTTTCTGCTCATTCCATTGCACATGTGCATGACAGGCCTCTTGCTCCAGCTATCAGCTATGAGCATACATACATGTACGCACGCGCATCAGCGCATACGAAGTCTTCAAAAAGTTCTCCATCTGTGCAGTTCTGGCTGTGAAGGTTGCATTTTGCATATATTTGCATAATGTTTTACCAAAACATCAGTGTACATACATCTGCTGTGCTAAATTTAGACTAAAGAGACTTAAACTAGCATCTGAAGCTAAAACAGACAATGAGATTAATATAGAATTGAGGAACATTAATGAACCTGGATACCTACACTGTACACTCGTAAACGAGGTCCTTCGTGGTGCCATGGATAAACCATTTTTGGTTGTATGGTTCCACAAAAGGTTCTTTTAAGTGGATAAAGGTTAGACTTAGACTATAAAAAGGTGAGAAAGAAATGCGTTTGAAGACCCTTTTAAGAAACTTTATTGTAATAGTTTATCTGCAGGAATATTACAAAGGGTTTAGAAATTGACTTTAGGTTAATTTAGGTTATATTTCAAATCTATATAATTTATTTGCATATTGGGTCACTGATAAATTTACAGTATCATATACAAGCCTTTACAGAAATGTGTGCATCCTTGATAAACCTCTGATGGTACATTTTCACACAGTTACAGAGGAAGTGTGACTTGTGCCAGATGCTCCCATAGCTAATATCTCCTCACATTCAGTACTTGTCGAGTGCTCATTTTTGTCCCTGTATGCACAGCACAACACGTAAACAAACATGCACACATAAATTACACACTGTATCATTCCAACATTTGTAGAGGAAAAAAGTGTTAAATAGAGGAAAATTGAGTGTTAAAACAGGAAAAGGAAATAAGAGATACAGCATGTCCTGTTATAACCGCTGATGTTTAAGCAGTGAGATGTGGTTCCACAGAGGGACTGTAATTACAAATATTTGGCTCTTTACTGGAGACCAGGTGCTGAGAACCATTAAAGAATCTCTCTCTCTCACACACACACACACACACACACACACACACACACACACACACACACACACACACAGATCTTTCTCCTGAGTCTTGACCCACTTTAAGGCTCTGCTGAAAATGCACCATGCACTCTGAGATCTGTACATATATGCTGTTTAAAGGTCTTCGTTGCTCACTACAAGATGAAAAACAGGTCTTCTGAGACTCGCCGGTGTCGTTGCACTCTTGCTGTCTCTGTTTAACCTTAAGAGACCACTAAGTGGTTTGCATTGCAGAAATCACATTTCTCTGAAACCCTTGGACTCTGTAACCTCTGGGTGGCAAGAGGATGTTCTGCATTGTAAGTGCATTTCCCTGTTTTTGATCAAAGGATTCCTACGGTTTTAAAATAGACCCTGAACAGGTCCATGACTGCGTCCTCTTCTGACTCAACAATTTCATTCAAAACATCAGGCCAAGACTTGCAATACAGTTTTTTTGGTATAAAGTCAATACTGAGTGGATGAATAGCAAGTTTTGGCTGGAGCTTATTCAAAATCTTTCCCAGGCAATAACACAGCATTCGAAACATCAAACATTCAATAGTACCGTGGTAATAATGGTGAACGTTCTGTGTCGATATGCCAGTTTTACCCGTGTATTCTATAACAGTGATGTGGAAAATATGCAATTCTTTTGCTATGCTGGTGTAAAGTCACTTCATATCCTCATAGCAATCACTAAGTAGTTTAAATGGTAGTGTAAATATATTTAAAGTGGTATAATATATTTATATAAATATATATATCTGTGGAAGGCATAGGACCATAAAATGTTTGTCCGATCATTGCACTCAGTCCGAATGCAATGACAGGACGTCCTACTTGCCTGTCAAAATATGTGTTCATGTGTTGAGGAAAGGCATGTTTTTCGAGATCGCTCTGAAAGGGGGCAGAATCTTAGGCTTTATAAAGCTAGATTGCTAGCCTCTCATAAAATTATGATTGTTTAAAATGTAACATTTTTAATCATTTACATAAGTGAAATACAAGCCGGTCTCACCTTAAAGCCAATGTCACCTCGTTTGCAGCACAGGCAAGCCAGCATGAGGAAGATAAAGGTAAAGAGGCCAGAGAAAGAGACAGCCACCACAGCCAGAGATGATGACCAGGACAGCTCACTCAGTGGAACGCCATCTGCAGGACAGATGCAGTATTGAGACATTCTGCTTGTACAGAAAATAAGAGCAACAGCAATACAAACATATAACTCCAGATTTCCACTTGAGCTATCTTAAAATGTTTCTTATCCTTTAAAACAATTTTACCATCGTTCCTGCAACAACTTTGTGGATGCAGCATCATGAAAAGTGATCAGGTATGGATTAAACTATTCAGTTTTGCTAAATATGAAATGTCCAGAATTTAAGTTGAAAAAACTTGCTTTTCACTTTTGTTTTTTTACTTTTGATAAATGACATTTGTATATAATTCAAATGTACACTATTCAAAATCATTTTGTTTTGTCATTTTTAGTTCTATAAACTTGAAAATCCTGTTTGTGCAACCGAAAGTTCAGAGATGGAGTATTCACAAGATAAATTGAAATGAAGTTTTTATTCTGTTCTTTATATAAACTAATGTAAGACTTGCAATGCAACACAAGTTATTTGTTATACTTTTACACTGCACTTTAGTCAGTTGTTGCAGTAAATACTTGTGATTGTACGCTTACGTTTTATATTGTTGAGAAATAGGTAGGTTTAGGGTAGGGGTGGGATCATTAGAGATAATATATTTATATAAATAAATAAATAAATAAATAAATATATATATATATATATAAGCATTTCTACTTTTACAAATGCAAAGAAACTAAATATGTCTTGATTTGACACACAAGGCAATCAACTAAAAGCAAAAGTGTAGTCTGCACAATGAGGTGGAAATGAGAACGTATTGGGTCAAATCAGTGAACAAATCTTTGTAGTTTAGAATTCAAAAGATTTGAATTACTGGGACAAATTAAAATCCCCACCATTACTGTTTGGCGTCTTGAGGCTTATTGCTGTAGTGTTTAGCTAATTATCTCAAAATAACAGTCAAACATGAGCCCTTACGTAGAACTACCTCATTTTAGGGTACCTCATTTTAAGCATGTCAGAAGTAACATTCACTTTCCCAGGTGGATGTATTTGATCTGTAATTGCATTCTTTTCCCTTTAAGATATAAATTAATCCTACGAAGAAACCACGCTAACCCAACCCAGAAACTAAACACTTGTCATTTAGAGTTTCACACTCTCCACCCCTGCACACTGGTTTATTTAATATATTTGTTTACTTCATTCTTTTAGGCAAGCAATACTCCCAGCTCTTATTCTGCAGATTAGCCCCACAACACCCACCCATTAATCAAATAAAAGCCCGAAGCACATTTTAAACACATTTGTACATAGACAAAGTTGAGAAATTGCTACCAAACTACCACAGGGTGGAAACAATAGGAATAAAGAACTGAGAACAGAGCATTTGAAACACAGCCAGTTGTAACACCAACATCACTCTATTTTAGCTCACAATACAGGCTTTATAATCTGCCTAACAACTGCTGCTGATTCTGTGCAGAAAAATAGAACGCTTTGAAGGTTATTGACATTTAAAGTAAACTGAATATTTAAGAGCATCATTATCAAAATAATACTAAGAATGTGTGATTAATTCATCATTGAGCAAAATAACCCTGAGGCTGCTTATTTTCTTTGATGGCGTGTTAATTTATTGGGCTTGCAGGGTCTCAGATGTGTTTTTACTCCTAAATTTCCAGTAGTTGGTGTGGAAACCGAATTAGATGGTGTGAAACCTGCAGTTACCTGCAATTCAGTTTCAACACATTCAGTTTCAACACATTCCCTCAATCCACAAACCCATGAATCTATCCTTACTCTGACAGACAACTGCCAAAATAAACATACAAGCACAATATATCTGAACCATTTGAAATGGTCCTCACTGTCTGAACAGCTCATAAATCCCCCAGATGATGTTCTTTAATAATGTGAACAGGTTTGTGGGAGGTTATATTCAGGGTACAGTAAATATAACCTTCATATGAAAACTATTTCATCTATGAGAGCTCCTCAGTAATATCTTCTAAAATCTCTCCATGCCTTTCATTTTTTGCTATGTTGAGAAGACACGTCTGTCATTCATTATGTTCCACATATTCCTCCCCCTTCTTATTCAAACATCTATGCTAATTTCTGCAGATTATCCCCACAAAAAAACACACAAAAAAACCCCAGAAAACTTTGGGAGGGACTAAAGTGATAGTAATATGAAACTACCACAGGTAGGAACAAAAGACAGCAGCAAGAGAACAGGACCTATATAGAAAACCACCCCCTGCACCCAACTCTACCATCAACATTTATTCTACCTGTTCAGCTCAACACAGGCTTTATATAAACTGCCCTACAGCTGTTGCCAATGATTAATAAATCAATCTGATTGGTGCAGAGAAAGGGTGTGTCAACAGTTAAGGAGGGGGGGGTGTTGACTTATAAAAACAGTCATTTGTGCATATGTGTAGTTTGGTACATTTCACAAGCAATGTAATGTGAGGGCTTATAAAATGTATTCATCTTTATATTTAATTCCTTTTGAAGGTTTTTAGGTACTGCAGACTGCAGCAGAATTACAATCAGATATAAAACATTTAGTTAAATTCAGCAGAAAGCACACACACCAATACCAGAAATTCAAAACATGGCCAAACCGCATAACAAAAAGCAGCTTAAATTGCATCTGACAAGCCTGGTAAAGCAGTTTATTAAGACCCTAATTAAGCTAAATTTACTCTTGTTCTGTGCATGAGCGTATCAAGTTGTCTAGAGAACAACAACAACAGTGCGCAGACAAGTCAGAGCATGAATGCTAAAATAAAAGTTTCATGCAAATTCATGAATCAGATCACATGCAGTAAAGAGATGCGGAGGGGGAGATCTGATATGACCCTCCTGGGCCAGAATAAAACACACACATCTCACATACTTAACTGTGAGATCAACATTATTGTGTCCTGTCTTAATAAAGCCATAGAGAGGGGTCAAAGAGCAAGGGACCTATTCACTGTTAATGAAAACTGATATTTTAAGAAGGGCACACAGTTGTTTTAAAACTGAAATAAGGCTTCATAATTATACACACACTTCCATGATTTGGAATTTTGGAATTTTTCCATGATTACTTACATCTCTTGTCACATTTTTAAACACCTGCCATGGATAAGACAAACAGACAGCTCCTCCTTTGGGGAAGATATCACTTAATTTGGTATTTCGCATTTAATACATTGACATTCATATATTGTTATGGTAAAATGCCACTGCAGTACAAACCACAGCATGCTTTCAGATAATGCAAATTGTATGTTTAATGCTTGCGTTTATTTTCAGATGCAGTATGTGGCATTAATTACCACACAAACTCATTTATGTGAGGCAGAGTTAATTATCAATAACGAGCGGTTTAAAATCAAATCGGCTGTCTACAGACAATTGTCGGTACATTTTCTGACTAAACTGTCACTTAATAGGTATTATAATTAGTTGAGGCACAGATCTATTTTAAGTGCTTACACTAAGCATAATGTAAAGGCATGTGGTTTAGAATTCATTAGGACTAATCGATCATATCTCTGTCTGCCTAACTGAGACAACACAAGGGTTAGATGTGATCAAATATGTGCATGTCTATCAATATTTGTTTTCAGAATTTAGCATTTACATTAATAGTCATGTTAGTCATGCAAGTCAAGCCATTTTTGAGATGACCATTAGTTATTAGTTATCTGTAGTTATCTTCATTTCAGCACATTCAAACTCTGTATCGATATCTATGAAAAGTCAGACCACAGCTCTGACTCATTTCAGTCTTACTAAGCCATTGTAAGGCTTTTAGATTCAGGTGTGCATAAAAATAACACACTTGAGGGTTTATTTGACCCAATCAAACTCTCCATTTGCAATAAAATGTTGATTGGATGTTTTCTGGAACTGAAGCATGGAGAATTCTCATCTTAAAACTGTTGTCATAGCTCACAATAAACCCAGAGGCTGAAGACAGAAATATTCATATAAGACAAGATTCATTAGAGTTCAAGTACCATAGGGCCTTTAAACCTTCCTTCTTCAAGATAACGAGAATTTCACAGAGAGTGTTTAGCGCTGAATGAGAAGAAAATTAACCATAAATTTCAGGACAATGTCGACTATGGGGACATTTATGTGACCATTTTTATGGTTCTCAACATTATAGCGCCACCTAGTTCCCAATCACGAAACATTTAACGTGCTTGTTTATACTCAAATAATACCTTAAATATGTTTCCTGAAAACCTGACATCAAATGTACAACATACAGGAGTGGTTATAAGAGACAGAGACAGAAATGCCTCCAAACAAAACAGTCAGAGACGAGTGGAGAAGTAAAAGGCAGAAAAATGAGAAATGACAGTTGAATGTTGTTTTAAACGAGAACCGGAATGTTAAGAGCAGTGAACCATTAAGACAGTATGTCACAGCAAAACGAAGCTCCTACTGGTATTTATTCTGTAGTTCTCTCTCTCCTCCAGTGTAGCTCAGGGGTTGGTACCCATTTTCAGTCAGCTCAGGCAGAGCGCAGGAGCGCCTCTAATGACTAAATGATGAGGGGGGGGGGCAAACAGAGGAGGGCCATGAGAGCTAGAGGAAACGTGTTCTCTCTTCCCCGTGGGAAGCCACTTGAGCTCAGGCGAAAGAACCCAAGCAGAAACATTCGTTTAAAGCAGTCTGACTTCCTCTGTCAAGCTGTGTCGAAAACAACAGCATTCAGCTGTTCAGATGCCTTAAAAAGTTGGCGCATTAGCATAAACTACACACAACACAACCTCTCACTGTTCGACTGGATAAAAGCAAGGCTCTTGCTTAAAATTTACTCGGCCTGAGATTATACATAAGTGAGCTCCAGGTGGGTCCTCGAACCTTAGAGAGCCCAAGACATTCCTAGTTGTCCCCCGACAGCAGCCCTGTATAGTGGAGCCACTCGTTTCCATGGAGATGACTGACAGGTGATTTAAAGCGCACAGGCAGGTGTTTACACGGGTCATGCACTTTCACTCAAAACTAAACTGTCATAACAGCAAATCAGGGCCTCTATGCAAATCAGCATCTGCAAATGCACAGCTGCAAACACACACACAGGTTCTGTGATTGACAGCCCTGTTTATCAAAATCAGGCAGCATGAATTGACACACAAACAAGCGCATCTAATTGCTGCACACACTGTTCACTTACACACACACACACACACACACACATGCACAGTAGGGAAAACCCGGGGACAGTATGACATTTTTCATATTTTCTTACATAACTCATAGACTACTATCAAATTTACCTGCCATCATCTGGTATAAGGAACATACAGAAACCTCTGTCATTTAAACAGTTTTTACCTGTTTAAAACATAAATGCATATTAGTTTGAATTTAAAGGAAAATCTTTTGACAACACATCTCAAAATCTTTTTTCACACTAGTTTTCACAGGCAGTGAGAGAACTGTACTGGGCATGTGCTGAGCTACTGTCATTATTCTGGTCTATTTATGATTGAAGAATCGCTTCCAATCTCTCATACATGATGGCGAACAAAATCGGCTTATGGTACCTTCTGGTGCCCATCTGGCTACAAAGCTACAAAACAGCCAAAAACTATGTCAAAGTGTGTGAATAAGTGTATAGCATAAAGTGCTATCGTTAGCTGCAGGTCTTATCTAGTGCAGATGAATTCTGGCACAGTAAGTACAGAATAAACCACAAACTGTCTGGATTCAGTACATCAGCTAAAATACGGCGCTGTGAAGCTACACACACATATCCTATAACTGGTGCCCAGGTAGTTCTAATGGGCTGGCTTTGGGAATTATATTAAACACATCCCTCAATGTCAGCTATGTGATGGTTTGGACAGCTTTACCAAGTCAGCATGTAGAGAGACAAAAGAGAGAGAAAATAAAAACTGAATACTGAATACCTGAATACCAAATACACTTGTGCTGAGGAGAGAGAACGAGAGAGAAAGCAAGAGAGAGAGGTAGAGACAATTTTGCTGTCCACTTATTATAAGTGACTTTCAGCTGTTTTTTCATGAAGTTGCTTATAAATATGTCAGTCATAAGTTTTTATTATTATTTCCAGTTTTTCAGATATCAACCAATGTCTATAACTTTCAGCTCCATTTAACATAAATATGTTAAACAATATACTAAAAGATATAATAATTAAAAAGGTTATTTAGCCTGATTTGATGTATTATGCAAGTTTATTCTACAATAATTAAGATAAATCAAAACATGCCTTTTTTTCCCTCATACGCACGTAGTGGCTTATCTTGACTAAATTTGGTGAGGCGAGTTGCTTATTTTTGGCTTGTTTTGTCAGCCCAGGTTGTTTTTCTAGCAAGATCTGGCAACACTGGAGGGAGAGACAGTCTGTGTAAACATGATAGAGAGATTAATCTAATAAACTGAAGCCTAATATTGATGAACAGACAGAATGTACGAGCAGAAGGCATATAAAGGGATGGGTGGAGGAGGGGAGAGGTGGAGCTGGACCGCAGCCCATAGCAGACGGGCTGGAAACGGCCAGAGACATGAGGTACATATGGTTATAGAACTGCTTTCGCTGTCAGACTGACCCCAAATACAGCCCAATACACTGAGTTGCGTGAGAACCCAGAACCCTGGAAAAATAAGCAGACCAGAGCACAGAAAAATGCTTCATCTGGGACAGGCTTCAGACATGGCCTGAATCAGCCTTTAATAAAGCGAATGAATTCACACCACGGCCATCTTGATAACACCCTTAGGCAAGTGTTTCCAGTCACCCAAGTATAGCTCCTTTCTAACTTGAATGGGGAAAGACCAGCCTGTCTGAAATTGACCATGTTTCAATAACATGTCCGTGCCCCTTAAATTACTAACTGATTTGTTGACTAGTCTTGTTTTGGTGGATCAGCATGTGTATGTTTCATACTTTGTCCTAACTATGTCATCTGAGTCAAATAAAACCATTACCGTGCTCTTCATGGTAATCTCTGCTAGTGCATTATTTTAAGTGCATTAATAACATGCTGTGTTACAATATCTAGTCTCCATGGCGACTCTCAAAAAACATTTCCGTCTCTCATTACCGAAAGGACAAATTATTTTGACTCCCATCAAATGCACTCACAGGAAGTAAATAAAAAAACATGCAATAACTTGTGTGATGCAGGACCTTTGCAGTGTTTGCAGATCTCTAAAGAAATTATAATGGCTGTTGGGTGTGCTTCTGACACACAAATAAAGTCTCTTTTAAAATCTTAATTGTTTTTGTGATTAATGGAGATTAATCAACGTGATTAAATGGGGAGCAAATAAGTACAAAAAATGACACAAAAATTTAAATTCTCCCATCATTTACTCATCTCAGTGGCACCTAAAGTCATATAGGTTTGGATTGACACGAGGGTGAATAAATGATGGAATTTTATTTTTTTATTTTTTGGTGAACCTTTCTATTAGGGGCATTTGTAGGAGGCTGCATGCATTTATTAATGCATGCTGCCTAACACATACACACTCAAGCATGTCAGTTAGCAGATCATCCGTGTCTTTGCCCCATGGTGACCCTGTCTTCATTAAAGCTTGAAGATCTTGGGGCCGTGCTGGGCTCACAAATGTGGGGATTATGTAACTTCCAGTGAAATATGGCCTCACACCTTGAGAAGAAGCATAATAAAAATCAGTCCCTTTAAAAATGCTTCACTTCAGCTCTGATTTGCAATTATAATGTACACCTGTTCTCTCTTCCAAAAAGCAGCACCATGAGCCCATTAAAACATCCAAATGATTTCAAAGATTCCCAGAGTCTTTTTTAACGATTTTTAAAGACTTTTTTGGGGATAGGCCCCAGACATTTTTTATTTACCTAACAATAAAAATCCATAAATGCATTTTAGCAAAGAAGTCCACTGGTATAATGCAATCAAATAGCAGATACAGCAGTATATCAATAATTGCCACCATATTTGGATATTATACAAATGCAGTTTGGATGTCTGACATCTAATTTAAAAGAAACACAACATTAATAGACTACATTCTGATTAGCATTTACTAAAACAATCTTGCAACTAATCCAGCAGTTATGTAGCAGTTATGACATTTAAAATCTAAATTAGGCTGTTTAAATCTATACATTTAAAGAAGCAAACCAAATGTTTATTTATGACAGAGTTATTTATGTTTGCAGTTTGGCACAGCCTTTTTTGTGAAGGTTTGCTAGTCTAGTCAAACACAAAGATATTCATCCTACTTTTACAAACTCTGACCCAAAA
>JAZGTJ010001582.1:0-53467 GCA_036877575.1 Botia almorhae | reverse complement strand
TAAAAATGTGTTCTACTGACATCACTGCAAGAACTTTTTTGATAGCGTTGAGAGAGACGTTAGCCAGCGTTCTGAGAATGTTCAGTGTTGGGTTTCCACTGTGGTCGACTCATTGCGGTTCTCTGTACGCTCTTGACGTGGCGTGTGAAAAGTGGTGGGCGAGCCACAGGCATCTGCTTAAAGAGACAGTGGTATTGAGGAGAACACAGAGATGATTTATGCTTAACAGGAACTGGTTGTGCCTCATGCCAAATGTTTCATTTGCAGCGACACTGAAAGTGCAGCGGATAAACGTGTGACATGTTTACTGGGTTTACAGCTTTTCCAATTAAACACATTTGGAAATTGGTTTTGTTTTCTCATTTTGCGTAGTGTTTTCTTTTGGCTTTGTGTTGACTTTTGATTTATAGTTTATACGATTTTGTGTTTTGACCACAGGCTGTAAGAGTGACTAAGTGAAGACAAAAATTATTTTATGTTTTATGTGGAAAGTTTAGTGTTTGTCTAGCTGTTTTCCCAATTGTCTGTGAAACATTACGAGCCCTGATCTGATACGACAGTTCAGAGTGCTGACGAAAACAATAAACAAAATTTGTAAAATTTTGTAAGATGTACATCAGTGCACCCCCAGTGCATGAAAAATATTGATGTACTTTTATTTGTCATGCAATGCAATACAAATAATGCAATGTTTGTTGCATGCAATGTATTATTGAAGTGTAATTAGTAATTGTTGTCTTATGATGAAAACAGCATTGTCTTAACGTTTGTTTAGCTCAATATGTGTTTAACAGTCAGCTGGTCATCAGCTGGTCATTTTTTGTAATTGTAATGTGCTTCAGATTTGTTTTACTTTTTTAGTACTTGGACAATTTAATTAACTCTCCCTTACAGAAAAGACACATGAATTTCACATGAAAATGTATTGTACACATTTTACATCTAATCATGTGTTTTGTAAATTTGAAATTAAAGTTTTTGCATGTAAAAAAAAAAATATGTGACCAGATGTAAAGTATATGGTTTTGAAACATTTTGGTATAAATCTCTCAAGGGAAAACCACGGAATCACATGAAACGTGATGTTTTCACACGTGATCATGTGTTGAACATGTGAAATTTGTGTGTCGTTTTTGTACCATTGTTGTTTGTCCATCAGGTTATCTTTGATATAACTGCGACGTTACAATCACCCAATATATATGGCAGATGATTGTCAACAAATACGCTGAAGGGTTAATGCAAATAACGTTTTCTCCTTCATTGTAATCTTTGGGGCAACAAAATGCAAAGCAGCAAAAATGAAAGTTAGTTCAAAGTCATTAGAGCGTATTAGTCGGGGTACGCGTGTTCCCAGAGGGCTTTTAAAACGCAGTGTGATTAGGCGGCAGCATTCAAAACACTGTTGTTCTCTTTGAAGAGAAATGAGCGAGAGAGAGAAAGTGAGAGTTGTGCCGCCTGCCCCGCTGCGTTTCCTCCGTTAAATCTTGAGGAGTTAGCAAGATTTAATCCCATTTTTGCCACCGCGTCCTCACTAGCGGCCACTTTGCATAAGAAGCTTCCATTACGCGCGCTAATGGGAAAATGTGCTTCGAATGGAGTTGCGAGGTCTTGGCATCAAACTTAGCGCACCAACTCGCGTCCCTAATGGGAGTACATTGCCATGAAAAGATCATTTATCAGATGCGCTGATTCACCAGTCCTGTGCCCTTGTCTGATTGCGTAAAATGATTTGGGTTCTAATTACTATCCATCCCATCAGAATTGCAAATAACGGGGTCCATTTGGGATATGGGATGATTTTGGGTTAGCAGAGGTAGGGAGAGGTAATAGATTAACTTTAAATGTCCTCGTATCCCCGTGGAAGATAAAGTAGATGTACATTAGCCTAAATGATTTACTCTCCTAACGAGCGTAATGTCTTCCTTTGATCCGATTATGGGAGTCGGGCTTTGATTTATTTTCAGCTGCAATTGAAAACATGCTGGTATATTTGAATGTTTTCTGATTGGAAGCGAGGTCGTGTTTTTGCATGCATGTTGATGAGTGATTTAGACTCTCGAGGCAGCTGGAGCAGTTTGTGTCTGGCTAGTTTTAAGCTTTAATTGGTTCTGAGTGAGGATGTTATCATGCGAGAAAGTTTCAACTTTATTTCAAGTTTATTCGTCAGACACGCAGCCATACACTGTACGACACGTGGTGAAATGCTTCGTACCACCGTCTCCTCTTATTTTGCAGTAAAAAATGTTTATACTTAAAAAAAAGAGACATAAAAGAGAAAACTATAAATTTAAGATTAAAATATAAAATATAATCTGGAGAATAAAAGAATAAAACAGCGATGTAAAATTTACATTTAAAATTGTACATATATATACACATATATACACATGTATGTACATTTAAAAATTGAGTATATAAATATATAAACCGTAATGTAGGAGATGTTGTTTTGTGGATGTTTTCCAATGAGGTGAAGAAAGACTTTATCAGAATTAAAAAGACCTATTTAAAAATATTACAGTTTATGATGGGGCTTCCTGCTTCTGTGGAAATGATAATATATGCTGTTCAACCAAGAGAGCATCCTTTGACCACACTCAGTTTCTGCACATCACCTCACAGCATCAGCACCAATTTGAACCCCTATTGAACCGTGACTCTTCCTTCAGTTACGGACGCACCGCACATTTTGCATGACCAGTGTTTGTTTGTTCCTGTCTGTCGTGTCTACTTGTTCCTGAGCTTAGCTTTGACTGTTAGCTGGGTTAGCATGCGTAGCAGTACGAGATGGCCTCGTCCGTCGGACCTCATAAGTCTTTTATACACTATACTCTGCACATTAATGTTTTACATCTCTTGTCATAACATTCACCAGCCTACACATGACGGCTGGTATCTGTTGCTGCATATCCATCCTGAATATTTTATAACCACATCTCCAAACCCAGAAAAATCAAACCCAGCAAAGCTTTTTCTTACAGCATATCAAAACACGCCTTAAACCCAAATCGAACGACTAATTTTTGAGTACCTAAGTAGTTCAGGATTTTGAAGTTGTGCTTTTCGAGTTCTCAAGGCGAGGGATATTTTCAAGTTTTAAAGGTCACTTTGGGATAATTATGTAAAAACAAAAAAAACTTTCAAAAGTAAAATTTGGTCTTTGAAACATTCGTGTATTGTGGCGAAAGTGAGGATTATCATCAAATGTGTGTGTATGCGTGCATTTGTGTGTTCGTGTGTATATATCGTACTTTTATTTTATTACTTTTTTATTGTTTTTTTTATAGTTATGTTTTAGTATTATTATTGTGTGTATATATAAATAAAGAAAATTGGAGTTGTCCATTATTGTGTGTAGAACCAGGTGTTTCTACATCAGCTGTCTCACTCTTGACCTTGCATGCATGGAAAGAGTAGTTCACCATGGTAACCTAGATCTCCAGTCTCGGCGGTTAGTCCATCCTCTCTGCCCTCCTCATTGGCTGCACAATTGAAATGTCAGGCTTGGCCAGTAGAGGAGCCTGTAATTTTTAACGCGTGATTAAACCATCTCTGCTAAATGGAAAACGCTGCTGGACCTGACGACAAAATGGGGGACGTGAACACGGAGGTGCTGACAGACAGAGCGAATGCAATGCTGTTTTTTTTTTAAGACGTGTAAGAAACGGCTCTTTTGCATATTTGGGCAGAGGGGAAAGCGGCGCTGAGGCGCACGACGTGCCTCATCAAAGCCCGAATGTGTCACTGATGTAAAGCGAATCAGGTTCAAATGAATATTAATGAGTGTAACAATTACCTCAGGGAAATGTTGTCGGCAGCTTAGCTTTACTAACATACAGCTCACCTTTGGCTCGCTGGCTTCAGAGACGGAATCCCCAGCAGGCATCACTGCTCTGGCTGCTGCTATATTTGGATGTCACTTCTGCCCTCTCTCAGTCTGTCTCTCTCTTTTTATTATGTCTGTGTCTCTCTCTCTCTTACTTTCTGCTCCCCACTATGTTTGTTTGAGACAGGAACATGTGAAGGGAGATCATGCAATATCTGTGGATTCCAAAGCAATGTTTTACATCAGGTGGGATGTTTTGTAATTCAAACAGCAATGTTTACCTAACAAAATGGGCTTTTCATTATTAACAGGAAATGTCTGTGCAAAGTATGACACTATCAAAACAGGCTGTTTTTTTTATTTTTTTTGGCTGAGCAATTCCGTTAATGCAAACAGTCACTGTTTACCTGTCCTTATGTGACTCCAGATTTGGTTTTTATTATTCTGTGGAGCACAAAAAGATATTTTGAAGAATCTTCTGCCAGGTCTTTTTTATGCAAACTGTTCATAGCAACCAATGTCGTAAAAACTGGCCAAAATAGTAAAAAACAAAACAAATGATAGACTGTATATACAGTACAGTAGAAGCTTTATTTACATTTATGCATTTGGCAGATGCTTTTATCCGAAGTGTGACTTACAGCACATTCAAGGCTTACAATTTACCACTATGCATTTTCTCTGGGATTCGAACCCGCAACCTTTGCGCTGCTAACGCAACGCTCTGCCAGCTCTACCAAACTGAGGAAAGGTTTTCCTGTAGTGAGCTGAATCATTAAATGAGCGAGTTTATGACATTTTTAAAATTCCACTGAAAAGTACATTTCTATACGTGTTGAAATACATGAGAGTAACTAATTTAATTTTTTGGAGATCTAGTTCAGTAAAAACATTCGACTCTATGACAATATTCCCGTTATTTTTAAACCCTTTTACTACAGCACCATTTTAATGAATTATAGCTGCTTGAAAAATGTAACAAACCTATTCAACTTTTAAGTGCAGCAGCGCCTGCTGGACCTTTGCTTAAAACTGTACGCTATTGAGCAGCAGAGATTAGCTTAGATCCATTGATTGAACTTTGAAAGAACTCTCCGCGCGCTGAAGAACTCAAAAGGTTGCGAGAGTTTAATACACAGCCCTGTCTCTCTGTGCTCATACCCCCACGTTTCCCCACTTTCAGCTTTAGCAAGATTCCCACCTTAATGCTAATTCCAGTATGAGCTTTATATGAGGATTAGTGACTGGTTTCACCTTGAACATTTGACTTGTTTTAAAAACTTCTGACTTGCACTAAAAGTAGTACAAATTTAAGTTACCTGGCATGGTTGTAAGACTAGTAGCCCCTTTTATAAAAACTTTGTTGCCTTGTAAGTGTTTAAGTGTTTATTAGTGAACTTGTGAAGTGACATGCTGGCCAGGTATGGTGACCCCTACTCAAAATTTGACCTGCATTTAACCCATCCAGTTAGTGCACACATATTGGAGGAGCGAGTTGTGTTCATACACAGCAAACTATGAAAACACACTCAGAGAAATTTAGGGTAAGGGTCTTGCTCAAGGGCACCTCAGTTGTTTCTTGATAGTTTTGGGGATCAAACCGGCAACCTTCTGGTTGTGAGTCTGACTGGCTAACCAGCAGGCCACAAGTGGCCATTAGCTGAACGTTATCGGCATATATTATTTGAACATTTGACCGTTAGGCTTTTAACAATTATGAGCCATTGAACCAGTTTATTTAAATGTGAATTAAACCACTGATTATAACAATGCATGAGAAAGTCTTAGTATATTTTCAGCTCATATCAAGTGCTAAAAACGCCATAGGACAGCCGTACGTTAAATCGACGAGGTTTATTGATTTATCCAATTTTGGATTTGCCTAGTGTTTTGCACATAAACTTGCATGCTGTTCATATGGGAATGGTGTGATTGATTTTCTTAACTTAAGACCAAACGCTAAAGATTTTTGGATAAGCTTCCTCATTACTTAAGCTGAAATCAATAAGGAAGAGCATCTTTTAATGAACGGGCAGTTTGTACAGCAAACTGCTGAAATGGGCCGACGTTCATCTGCTGGCTGGCCAATCGATCATGGAGGTCTTTAAGTGACAACCAGTTGGTTGACATTGTGGGTTCAGCTTGCATGCAGCAGGAGTTTCCTGTGTTTCGTAGAGTCTGAAAGTGATGATGGAGATGACTGTGTTTGTCCACAAACATATAACATATTGAAATGAAATATATTTGGAATTTACATTTACATTTAGGCATTTGGCAGACGCTTTTATCCAAAGCGACTTACATTGCATTGTACTATACATTGATTCTAAGTATGTGCAATCCCTGGGATCAAACCCATGACCTTGGCGTTGTTAACGCCATGCTCTAACCACTGAGCTACAGGAAAGCTGGAATTGTTTAGATTAAATACATCTCTGTGATTCTAAAAGGCATATTTCTTCGGTTTTGCATCGGTTGTCTTAATGAAGGTATAACCGTATATTGGGGACAAATTTGTACCCTAAAGTCAGCAAAACCTGACAAATCTGAGCAATACCTCCTTTTTTGTGAAAACATTATAAAATATAGTAAACTATTTTTTTTTTAATTGTACAAATGCAAGAAGTTTCTGTTATAGGTTATAGTGTTTATAACTAGCTTTGTATAAAAACAATAGGAGTCTATGGAATGTTCTATTTAGATAAGTAAAGGTGTGTGTGTGTGTGTGTGTGTGGAGCAGAAGTATCTGATGGTTCAGATCAATGAGGAAACAAGAAAAGGAGGCTCAAGATTGACCCAGATGGAACACATACAGCTGCTGCCAGAACAGACTACACATCCTACTGTGTGCTTGAGACATCAGGTACTCCTGTTCACACATATATTATAATTGTGCATGACAGTCAGAATACAAATACTGTATTCAAAGCGGTTAAAACAGTCAGAGGCATGTATGGTCTACCTAGCAGCAAACTAACAGTTTCGGTTTGTAAGAATGTTTCCCTAACATTCCAGTAATCAAAACATCAAAAATGTTATTTTGAACGTTTAAGGAGTGTTTAAAATTCGTTTTTTTAAAACATCGTATAAATTGGGTAATTATTGCTCGGTTATAAAAAGTGCTTCAGGTTTTTTTATTCTAACTAAAGAATAGTTTTTGATATGATATGCAACATTAAAAACATTCCACTAACATTACTGCAAGAACCTTTATGAGAACTTTGGGAGAACCCTTGCAGAGCATTAGCCAGTTTTGAGAACGTTCCCTGTTAAGCTGCGGAGTTCATGAGAGTTAAATTCTGATCCCGTTTCTTCCTGTTGTTTCCTATCCCGTCTCGGCTGTCATTTAACAAACACAAACAAACATTGTTAACAGCATCCATTTCACCTGTTTTGTGCAATGGGTATTATAAATCCGCCGTCTCTCATTACAATCCGTTTTGATATCTTACATTGTTTTTACTACAGTTCAAACTACAGCTTTCTGTATCAATTATTAAACCCTTCAGACCTTGTTATACAATATTGGTGGTAATTCTGTGTTCTTACTTTAACTGCAGGAGAATAAACTACAAAAAATAGCTGTGCGAGCTTTTACTTCAAAGGTGTCACATTTTTAAGGTCATAAATATGGAGACGGCGTAAGTTCGCGTCACGTAAAAGAATCAAAGCCTATTGTTGTGTGTCCTTTTCTCGTGTAAAGTTTGCTTTAAATGTCACACATTAGCATATGAACTTTTTAAATGAGCTTGTTTGCACAGCAATGCTGGCATGTAAATACAGATATCGAATGCATACGTTAAGTAAGCGAGGTCTGGGTGAAACTTTGGTCTTCCCGATGTTAATTAAGGCACGGCAAGGGATCTCTCCCCCGTGCCGATGCTCGGATTGACTGGTTAGGTGTGCGTCTGGAAAAAAACAGGGCTTTCAACTTGAGTAGCCGAGATGGAAATGATCTGTGCTGTCTTGATTTCGGCAGACGTGATTGACAAGCATCAATCCCAATATAAAATACTTCATGCATAATTCAGGCTCAGCTGGTTTCCCTTGTTGTTGAAGTGTTTTGTGCGTGCATGTGTGTTTGAGGTAGACAGAGCAGACGCGCAGCATCTGGGGACCAGCAGTGGTAACCGAGAGAGAGGGAGAGAGAGAAAGAGAGAGAGAGACACAGCTGTGTACTGGTGGATATAAAACAAATATGAGTTGATGAGAGAGATATCAATGTGTAAGACAGAGTGATATTCAGATATGTACAAATACAAGTGTTTCAAAACAACTACTGTTCACTATTGTTTCTATTACTAAATAGCATATTAATAAAAATAATACAACATTATTTTTGCTAATAATATTATTATTATTAGTTGTTGTTGTTTAAATAATAATAATCATGTAAACATTTATATTTTGTCACACTTTTAACTCCAGTGAATTTCTCTCAGGGAAGGTTAATATATGAAAGTCAGTTTCTTTAGAAACACACATTTAAATTTCCTGTCTACAAAACATACTGTATATGAAGCAGCAAAGACTGTAACAGATAACATGTATTCTATATACCGTCATTATTTGTCCCAGATTTGAATGCATGTTGGTGTGCTTTTATTTTTGCCACAGCTGTTGGGTAAACAAGATATGTTTATATCTGAGTTGTAGTTAAAAAAACGTTCTTAAAAATGATTCTCTTTTTGAAGTTATTCTAAGTTAAAGTTATTTTAATTGTATATAATTAGGTTTTGTAGTAGCACTTTCAAAATTTAAATTCAAAACCCTACAGTTACTGAGATGATAAACTCCATATCCATATTTTTAATTTGAATTAAAATAATAAATTAAATAAAAAAATGAC
Source organism: Botia almorhae (assembly GCA_036877575.1). Classification (NCBI taxonomy): domain Eukaryota; kingdom Metazoa; phylum Chordata; class Actinopteri; order Cypriniformes; family Botiidae; genus Botia; species Botia almorhae. Next base: position 44,789 of record JAZGTJ010001582.1, on the reverse strand, counting down.
ATCATTAAAATTTGTTTTGGTCAGATCATGTGCTGTGGGATATTTCATCCACATCAGTTTGCTTTTGTGAAGTTCTTGTGTTTTTAAAGAAAGAAAAATCTCTGCCACAATAAAACCTTATAACAATAAAAATATATAACCTGAGGCGTAAATGGACGAGAGCACTAAAAGCAGATGCACACAGAACTCCAGACAGATCAAATTTTGTATCTGGTTATTTCTGTAGTGCTTTTACTTGTGCATTTCTCTCTCTCTCTCTTCCTCTCTCTCTCCCTCCCCCTCTCTCTCTCTCTCTTTCTCTCTTCAGAGTCATGTAGTGAGGGGAAAGGACATTATGCTGCCCATACCTTCAGTACATAAAAATGATTTAATATGTACTCTGCTTTCAGCATTGAGCAGCAGCGATGTCAGTTCTGATGTGACTCCCCATTTTTTTATTTCCTGAACTGTTTAAACATAAACCTGCAGTAATAAAGCAATTTGGGAGGTAAAATACTCCAGTTGTTTGTTACCTGGAGCAAAGCTTCCTGCTGTCATTATTGTCAGATTCGAAAAACCCATTAAGCTCGCATGATAAACAGAAGCCCTGCTAACAGGGAACCTTCTCAGAACATTGGGTAATGTTCTCTAAAAGTTCTGTCAATGTTATCAATATTAACGTTCTTGCAGTATAGTTTTTTTAATGTTACCTATATATTTAAAATATTGTTATTAGTTTGTTAGTAGAACATTATTAAACTGTTACAGATTTGTCCAAACAAAAAAAAACGTCAAACGTTTTGGACATTCATAGAACTTCCAGAATAACATTTCAACGTTTTTTGTAAATAATAATAGAAATAATAGAAATTTCTATTATATTAAATAATAGAAATGTTGTGGAAACGTTCTTGCAACCTAAAATTGTTCGCTGGGAGGCTTGATCAGACGGCACGTGGCCTAATCACGTTTACAGCACTAAATTCTTTAACCTTTCAATGACCTGACAGAATGCCAGTGACCCAATCAGAGAAACCTAATTGAATCTTGTGGTTGTGCGATTTATGAAAAAATTAAATTGAAGCTGAAATATGTACGTGCCCCAGCCAAATACCTATTATGAATTGCTCTGTACCCTCTACCTATTACAAATATTTATGAAAAAAATCTTACCCTTCAGATCCTTCGTATAAAGATATTCCTATTGGATAATCTGATTTATTTGCAATTTTCTCTAAGCCGCTTAGTGTTAAGATTAATATTTGCAGTGTTATTAATACCCCGTTGTAATTATGACAGATTTGTTGTCATAAATCGTCGTTACATCTAGAATTCCTCTTGTGACTCCCTGTTTCTTAAAAAATGGCTGTTTGGTTGTGTCTTAAAGGAAAGTGGAAATAAGGAATGTGTTTGAGATGGTGTGATGGAATGAGAGAGAGAGAGAGAAGCATCCTGACTGATGAGGTGGACTGACACGCTGATGCCTCGCTGTGATTGGATTTGATGAATCCTGTCATTCATAAACAGCACAAAGCCCCTCAGAACAGAATCTCACTCCTGACCGACCAATCACAGCACAGCAGCGTGCACATGCTTGGACTTATTCAAATGCTTCATTAGTCTTGCAATGTGTTTATTTTTATAATGACCGTCTTTCACAGGAAGATGGAATTTCTGGCATGAAAAACAATGCATCTGACAAAAGACTGAACAGGACTTTTAATTTGTTAATAAGTTCAAGTGTGGAAAAGACGTTTTATCTGTTTAAGGCATTTGTTAGGTTTAAAGTTCTAGGAACATTCAAAACATGCTTTTTAGACATTGTATTAACATTATTGATTGGTTATAATACTAAATATAATGTTAAGCAATGTTCTGCTAACGTTACTGCAAGAACGTGTTGTTCTGATAACATTGAAAGAACGTTAGTCAACATTCTAAGAGCGTTCCCTGTTAGCTTGGCGTTGTACTTCATCAGCCTTGTTTCAACCCGTTGTCCCTCTTTAAACATGAACACTGCTTGACAGGTGTAATATTAATGGAGAGAGGAGAGCCTGTATCTCAGTGTTTTGTTGTTTTTTTTAGTGAGGGGCCTGCAGGAGTGCTGTAGGTCAGGGAATTTCAGCTCTGCATGGCTGAAGAGACCCCGGTTGTTCCTCAAATCGATTTTTTATTTTTCTGGAACAGAGGTTTCCTCAGATCCCAGAGCACTGTAATGAGGAAGAGGCTATAGCCAAGCTAATGATGCTAGCAGGCTCACCTCCGGAACATTATTGATGTGCTGCCACATTTTTCAGTTTGCAAATGATGTGTAATATTCAAGGGGTAAAAGCAGCATTTTATGAATTAAATTATTGATGTAGCTCGCACTGAATTAAACAGTTTTCCTGAACAATCACAGCATAGATCCAAAGTTTGCTCTGTCAACCTTGAAACATGATGTTTTCCTTCTCCTACATCCGCCTCCCCAGCTAACAATTTGAGGTTGTAAGAACATTTACACAACGTTTACAGTAATAAAAACATTAAAAATATTATTTTAAACATTGTAGCTTGGTTATAAGTAAGTCAATTGAGGAACGTTTTTAAAACGTTTCGCTAACTACTTAAAAATAACGTATCTGATATATGATGTATAATATTGAAAAAAAAATAAACCTCCTTTGCTACAAAATGGACTCATGAGAGAACTTTTAGAGAACATTAGCCGATGTTCTGAGAATGTTCCCTGTAAGCTGCATTGGTCTCTGCCATCTTTGCATTATGCATAACAAATCTATATGCCGTTAGCTCATTAAGCCCTGCTCTGTTTACCACACGCCAGCCAAGGACAAGCAGCCTGTTGTTTGGCTGCAGTCTAAAAACAATAATCATCTCTGTAATAACACGAGCTAATGACCTTTAATTGGAATTGAGCTCCAGCTTAATGACTGTTAGCACTGTCTGACATTACGCCTACTCCCCTGGGCGAGCGTGCACGTGTGTGCGAGCGTGCACGTGTGTGCGTGTGGTGGTTTACTTAGCCCTTTACAGGAGACCTGACACCTGTACCTAAAAAGTGAGCAAAACCTGACACATCTGAGCAAAACCTCCTTTTGGGGACATCCTCTTTTGCAAAAACGCTATAAAATAAAGTAATTTTTTATTGTAAAAATGCTGAAAGGTGTCTGTTAGGTTGAGAGTGCGGTTTAAGGTTAGGTTATATTGTTTATAACTAGCTGTGTTTAAAAACGAGAAGTCTATGGAATGTCCCCATTTAGATAGATATATAAACGTGTGTGTGTGTGTGTGTGTGTGTGTGTGTGTGTGTGTGGGCTACGCAGCAAGGAGCAAGACAATACAGTAAATAGTGAATTGTGAGATGCAGCCAAGCTTGTAGAAAATAACTATTTGAGGAATGGCGCATGAACCGAACGCTGTAATTTTGACAGCTGGCAAGGTGTGGTGAGGCGGGAGTCAAGGGTGAGATCTCGTATCTCAAGACCGTTGATGAATGACTCTAATTAACGGATGAAATCAACCATGTGAAGACTGGGTAACGCTTTAGGTGGCTGTTTGGTAGTTTCTGCTCCTGGTGTTGAACTCATCCATCTAAATATCACTCTTCTTTGTTGCTGTTTTGAGGCTGGAGGAGGGGCCGAGGACCTCTGATGGGTCAGAAGACTCAAGAATGGACATGAGGTCTGACTGAGGATCATGTTTCAGATTGTTTTTCTGTCTCTCGTTCCTCTTCATTCTCTCTGTCATCAATTTCAGTTGATGTATGTTCACTTAATCTTTGTTATGTGCAGTATGATTTTTATTGTATGTCTGTGCTTTCTTACCTCCGTTTTTTTTTACTTCCTGTACTACAATGTCCTTCTCTCTCTCTCTCTCCTTTTAAAAACAGACACTGGTTTTAGAGCAGAGCTGTTATAGTTGTCAGAGCAAAGTCTTTTAAATGTAGTTAATATTTTGTCATGTCGTTAATTTTAGTCCTTTTAACTCTGGCCAAAATGGCATATAATTTTAACTGACAAAAATTAAAACATTTTAAGTACATCAAAAAATAAAATAATTAAATAGCATCAAAAAGTACTTTCTTTAAAAATGATTATTTGAATAATGTGTCAAGGTTTTTGTTAATGAAAAACTTTATATAATTTATATATATTTATATATTATTTATATAATTTACAGGTTTAACACTGTCCAAAGCCCTCTGTAGTCAGCTGTCCATCTAGAAAGCGTTTTAAGGCAACAGAGTTAAGCAGCATAAATAAGTTGCATTCTGCAATCCTTTTTTTGGCCATGTTGTAAGCAATCCCAGAATGCATTGTTGCCAGAGTCACTCATGAGCTCCCATGTCAGTCAAGATGGCGCTTTAGAAGGCAGCCTAAACTAAATCTGCATCCCATCTCTTTCCTTACCGATCATATGTGGAACATGAGGTGACATGTTTTTCACATGTGATGACAGGTGATTTTGCACATGTGAAATTCATGTGTCTTGAGCCTCAGATACTTAGAAGTGCGGCAGGTGGCGGCCCCTAGACAACTTACCTTCATCAACAGCCGGCGGAGGCCAAATCCGTTCTCTGTCCTGCAAACAAAGCTGCATACACAAACAAAAGACTGATGAATAAAACAGGTGACACAGGGTTTAGAGGGGGTTGAGCTGGGCACTGGGACCTTTGGTCCACCAGCAAATGGTGGCGTTTGTTAATGAATTCAATGTAATATTTACTGTTCTTAAACCTCTTAAAGACTGCATACTAACAAAACTGAAAATCTGGCATTAAGGCATGAAGCTAAACCGGTTTCCTGTAGAGTGCACCTTATTTCTGTCTCCCTTTTTCAATCCCTCTCTTTTTCTATTTCTCCTTTACTCGATCCCTCCCTCCTCTGGCCATGCATCAGAATACCTGCTCTGTGTCCTCCCTCCACACATACAAACACACACACACAAATTAGGTTCCTATGCTTTGTGGGAACTTTCCATAGACATAATGACTTTTATACTGTACAAACTGTATATTCTAGCTCCTCACCCTACCCCTACACCTAACCCTCACAGAAACCTTTTTTGCATTTATACATTTTTAAAAAAGCATCATTTAGTATGTTTAATAATCAGTTTGCCTCGTAGGGACCACTGGCTGGTCCCCACAATGTAGGTGTGTGTGACTTTGACCATTGCACAATGGTAAAGAAACAAGACCAAACACACACACACCAGCTGGAATTTCCTGTGTTCAGTGACTCACTGTCAGTTCTCTCTCCTCCTCCTAACTGCTTTTGCACGCTTTCGCAACAACCACACGACACTCGCTAATTTAAAGCGCTCCGAGAGGAGATATAAAAAGTAATGACTTCTAAACTTACCGCCGGCGTCTAGTTTCTGTAATTGTCTGCGACCTGAATGGTGCTTAGTATTATTTTTGTCTTTTCTTTGTGTTTAGTTTAGAGAAAAGTTATCATTCGAATTTATATGTTGTTATGACGAGGGCATTATGGCTCGTCGTATAAGCGCGCGGCTGACCTGATTTATGTCTCTTTGCCAGTTTATTTAGCTATACTAATATTTATAGCTGCGTATACGCGTGTATCATTATAGATACGGGGGCTGATAAATTAGTTTGCTGATGACTGTTTTATATCACAAATCTTCTAAGATTACAGCCTACGCGCTCGCTCGCACCCTTGCTATTTCTCTCTCTCTCTCTCTCTCTCTCTCTCTCTCTCTCTCTCTCTCTTTCTCTCTCTCTCAGCCGCAGTGTGACTGAGTCGGACCGCGTCATTTTAATCCCGGTCATTTGCGCGATTATTTTAAAGCGTCCGCGGCGCGGAGGAAGAGGGRATTTCTCATCGCCTCCTGCCCGCGCGTTCGCGGCATTACTCAGTGTGAGCTATTGCAGGAGAGCTCGTTGCTCTCAAAAATCAAAGTTAAATGGGTCATCTATCATCTGAATTTGTGTCTGGCCCACTTGTCTGAACATCACAGTGATTTATGGCTGGAATTGGAGAAGTCAGCCATGCATGTTTCTTAGTTTATCGTTTTATGCTGCCTTCAATTAAACCTCTATAAACAAGATGATGGCTTTACAACGTTGTCCGGCAATAAAGGGCAATGAGGGTTTTGCATAGGGATGCGTTTCTGTCCAGTTTGGGTTAACATTAAAGGAGACTTCTCTTAGTCTGACTGTTTTTCATTAATGTGATTCTTATGACACTATAATATCATTAATCCAGCTAACAGGGAACGTTCTCAGAATGTTGGCTTCATTCTTTCAGAGTGATCAAAAAACATCTATGCAACGTTACCTTTTTTTACATTTTTACCTTGTGTATCAAGAGCATTTTTACATTTTTAACATTTTTCAACTTCTTTAACATTTTATCAACTTAATAGAAATGTTAGGGGAACGTTCTGACAATCTAAAATTGTTAGCTGAGAAGGCATGATTTAGATTATACCCTGCCTGCATCAACAAGCAAATGCCACCTTAATGATGCTCAGTTTGCTTGTTGTATTTCCCTTATTATTCCTTATTTCTCATTATTGCTGTCATTTTTCTATATAGAATTGCATACAAAAATGCAGTTTTCTAAGCGTGGGATCCAGGAGCGACATTCAGGTGTTCTCACATTCTCATGAGGAGCAAACATTCAGTATTTTTTTAATTCTGTAATGTTTTTTAAAAACGTTCCCCTAACTGCTTAAGAGTAACTTTTTTGAAATGAAGGATATAACATTCTACTTACTGTGATAGAAATGTTCTACTAATGTTACTGCAAGGAATGTTTTTGATAACTTTGAGAGAACTTTGTGAGAACGTTAGCCAATGTTAGCCAACATGTTTGCCGATTAGAACCCAAATATATACATTTACATTTACATTGTCATTTAGCTGATGCTTTTATCCAATATATGTATATATATATATATATATATATATATATAAATTCCATGAACTATATGGAATTTAGCATGTAAGTTAAAGAGTAAGTGGTGTTTGTAATGGTGTATGCGTGTCTGTGTGTATTCAGTACAAGCAAATGTCTGTCTGTCTGCCAGCACACATAGATGATGGCTTATGTTACATGAGGGAATCATCTTGGTTCTGACTCACTGTGCTGCCTGTATGTATTTAGACGGCGTCTCAAATAATGCAGTCATATTGAAATGGCTGAAATCCTGTTTTCTTTGTTTCCTATGATTCTGTGTAATGCGACTGGCTTGAGTTTTCTTTCTATCCTATTTGTAGCTGTGGTGCATGTTTACTGACAAAGGATTACATTGGGAGATTTAGGGGTACCAAACTTATAGGTTCAATTACCTGCTTTCATTTCAGAATGATTCTCAGACACAGGAAAAAAAAACTTTTGATTTTGATTCTTTGTTAAGAAAGATTGTGTGTCGAGTTCAGGCGGTTAAGAATTAGGGAAATGTTTAAATAAAACTCTCTGTTCTGTTGTTTGGATGTGCTCAACCGTTTCCATGCGTGTTATCTTTAAAACAAACATGCTAACTAGCGTGGGCTACACAAAAGCTTGTGTTACTGTTTATGTTTTTGTTATTGAGAGCTGTAGGAACGGTTTGGACTCCTCATGAGCGTGCAATGTGGAAAAAATGTTATTCAGGAATTTAAAAGAGGAACCGATCTAGTTTTCACCCTTAGCGAAACCTTGGGAAGTGTAAGGACTTTGGCATTGGTTAAAGAGGGTGAAATTAATCAGCGTACCATCTCTAGTGAGCGTCAGTTAATCACGGGCCTTGGCGGTTTATTATCAAAGTAATATATCTGCTTCAAATTACCATATTAGGAAAACTTCCTCCCCCATTCCCCACTTCTCACATTTTGTCATTTGAAACGAAACCTTAATTAACAAAATTTTTAGTCAAGTCTGCGGAGAGAGAAACCGCGATGCTAATGGGGGACAAAGTCATAAATATTACATGCATTGTGTCAGGGCTTCCTCATTTGGCTCAAATTATCTCACTCTTTATTCGGTTGGTGTTTTTAAGCCATGTTTTGGTTGTCAGAGGGTTGAGTCAAGTGGAGAGAGGATAACGGTGTTTATGTTGTACTGACACTCAGGAAAATCTGTCCTTTTCTTAATTATCATTTTTAAAGTACCTTTTTATTGCATTCGGCCCGTTTGAAAAACATTCCCTGCACATATGAGCACATGAAAGATGAGACCGATCTCCATCTGTGAATCTGATGAAAAATACGGCTTCTTTTTAACTTTGATTTACTAGCTGTATCACTGCCAAGACACAGACCCCCACCTCATCGCACTCTTCCTCATTTTCACCACATTTGGCCCAATTGTTCCTGCACTCAGAGCCAGCCATGGGCCCCAATGCATGCTGGGATGAAGGTGATGGAGGGGAGGGGGGGTTGGCTGCACCTTGAAATTGATAGAGTGCTTTGATTCCTCCCTTTTTAATAATATAATGTTTGAACAACCTTCGCATGGGATTTTTTTCACAAGTCCGTCCGCCCAGACCGGAAAAGTCCGATTCCAGACTGTGTGTTTGTAGTGGGAGGCACTGAGCTATGGCCATAAGTCCAGATGTGCATTTATTCTCAAGGGAACGCAACAGGAAAGAGAATCCAAAGAATCACGGGCCCTTAAATTTCATGCATCACTATTCATACGTCTGTGAACATTGCATGCGATACCGGGTCGCCCCTTCTTGGATAAATAAATCACAGATGGTGTTCAGATCACAGCGAACGGTTGTAGCATGTTTAATATGCTTTTTTTCCCCATCCTGACTGTATAATCTTGCAGTATTGCTTTTTTCTGTCCCATCCTGCCCGGTTAAAGCAAATATTTGCTGTTGACATTTTTACCCCGGGATAACGTGAACAATCTTTTTAGCCATTTTATGCCAGCATGTCACACCTGTGTTACACATTTAAACACACTGCTAAAATAGGACTGCTATGATGGTATTGTGGCTTGTACTCCGTGATGCTTGTTTATGAAGTGTAACCCATGGTGGCAAAATGAGTCTGAATGAACACGAGCTAATTACAAGCTACAGGCAGAACAAGTGAAAAATGTCAAAATGACTAAAACAAAAAGAGTTCATTAAGCCCTCATCTAGCGATCCAAATGCTCCAAATAGCATAAACATCTAAAATAATCTTTATTTGCACATTTTCTGAGATGTACCCTCCAAAATCTATCCTTTGTTTTAATAATCCATGAAAAATTTCAGTTTTTTTCTGAATGTGAAAATTACAAGAACTCATTTTGATAATTTGTTAATTGTGACTCATTTTGCCAGCATGGCTCACAACTGTATAAATTCTAATAACTAATAACTTGATAAAAATAAAATGATTATGTAAGGCTGCATAAGGTTTTGTTCATAATGTAATGTGGAATGTTGGCTCATTTTGTGTTATTAAAAGGCAACACAGATGTGCTTTCACGGGTCCATATGTAGACACACTACAAGAACAGAGCAGAACATGTTGAACCAGCGAGAAAGAAGGCAGAGACAGGTGAATGAGAGTCTGGCTGTTTTAAAGAAGCAGCTTACAGCAGACACATGCGGTACAGTCATCCTGTAGCCTCTCTGAAGGAGACAAACATCTGTCCTTCCCGCACACAGAGCTTTTGATCAGCTCCATTTGTAGTTGGTAATGATTTTACCAGTGCTGGAGCAAAATCAGCGTATGTGAATGAGGAGCTTGTCAATGCCATGCTTGTATCAAACCCCTTATTGACATCATTCCGTAATGCGTGGTTTATTTTATATGCTCATTTCCTGTATCCGCGCGCAAAGGTTGCGCTTTCGAGGCAAAATCGGCCTTTGAGGAACGCTCTTATCTGGAAATGTCAACGCGCTCCCTCTGCCCGCCGCGAAGCGCGCGAAACGCGCACATGCTTGATCTGCATATGAGTGGGGTTTTTGGGGGCTTGCCAGGGTTTCTCTGAAGAAGACATCAGAGATGAAACCGAGTGGATTTTCCCACCTGGAGCTAGCACTGATTAGCCCCAGAGCAGGGAGGGGAGGAGGCCTACAAGAACAGCTGTGAAAATTACAACCTGCTTAATTTAATTACCAGCGCTAATTAATTCATATCTGCAGCCAAAGGAAAAGGACTTGAGCAAAGAAGTCATTAGCCTAATTACTTAATTAATCGTCTGTGGCGCCCGTTTGCGCGGCGTCTTCATTATGTGATGTTTGGTCTTGGCACCAGTTTAGCGTGTTTGATGAAATCTGGTCTCGTAATGAGAGGTGTTAAAGCTCCATATGGCAGTGTTTGTGCTCGAGTGCCTGTTGAAAATGTTGCTTCCTGATACTAAATCACCCAGCCTGAGAGTGTATTGGTGTGTGTTGTGTGTGGGTTATACAGGCAGCTGTATAATTAAGATAATAATTAATTAACATATATGTGTGTATATATGTGTGCATGTGTATATACATATATGTGTGTATGTATATATGTATTCCCTAAATCTGCTTAAAAGATATAGGATGTTTATTTTCAATGTAAAGGAGTGTGTGTGAGTATGAGAAGGTGTGAGGTGTGTGTATATGTGTGTGTCACCATCCATCAGTGAGATACGACCGCTATTGGTATACAGCTCCTCTGTCTTTTCACTTTCTTTTTAAATGTCTGTCTGTTTCTCTCTCTCTCTTAAACACACACACACGGCATGTTGGCATATGTGATTTATGAGGACTTTGTGAACCCTTAAATATGTCAAAATGATACTGAAGGCCTTTCCATGTACAATCTGCATTCTGTCTCGCATTATTAAATTTATTAAACTCTCCTCACTGTCTACATGGGATCGCACAAACAGGTACTTCTTCCTTACACCATTGGTTGCTATGCCTGTTCTTGTCTTGCCATCGGCCAATCAGCATTGTCAGGATGTAATTTTACTGCAGCACCTGAGTGATTAATCACATGACAGGGTTGTCTTTTTAGATTGGCCGAAAACACTATGGTGTCACCCATAGGCATATCGTATCGTTTTCTTCCAAACATCTGCCATTGAACGGAAAGGGAATGATAACAGATTGCGGTTCTGTTACGATCGCACCACTGAGCCCCAGTGTTTACGCTCATTGTGGAAATCAGCCTACAAATGGCTTGTTTATAGATGCCTCTGCATATTAAACTGAGGAAGAATTTTAACATTAAAGTATTACCAACATCAACTTCTAGGTGTCTTTGTTTGGCTAAGCACTAAAACAGACAACGGTACGATACATCTCCATTTAGCCTTAAGCAACATGACATAATGTTGCTTTATATATGAAAAGTATCTGCATACTGCATCTGTTTGCCTTGTTTTCCCGCGTAAAGAGTATTTTTCACCACGCTTCGGCAAAAAATAACCCCACCGCGTTGTCGTTTAGTGCGTTAGCATACATTATCGAATGGGGTATATTATTATCCCGAGAACATTTGGCTAACTGCACATTTACGACCCCTGTGTTCAGTTCTCAGGCAAAGCGGAGTGGCGAGGGATATTTTACCCCTCTGTGGTGACTTAAGCAATTGGATAGAAATTGATTGGGCATTTGTTCAGAGGAGGCCCGGTTCGGGAAAAGCTAGATATAGGGCTTAATAACCCTGGCTCTGGTTCCAGCGTCAGTTCAGATTATATTATTTATTCAAGTGATACCTAGTGTTTGTGCTGAAAGCTAAGAAGCTTTTTCTTCCTGTTCTAACCCCATTGGCTGTGGTTTCTGGTAAAGCATTACCTTCGTCATTTATAGACTTTATAGATTTACCTTGAATAATCCACATTTTATTCTTCTGTGCATCCTGAGCTAATGGAGCGCCAAACTGTCAATGTGATCGGCTCTCTGACTGGGTACCGAATTTGTTCTGTTAATGGATACACACAAATAGATAGACAGCTTCTAAAGAACCAGGCACACACACACATACAATATATATAAAAAAACAGGTACATTGGGGAATGTATTTATATATCCTTTATATAAATATACATATAAAGTACAAGTATTAGGACAATAAAGAAAAAAATTTTGCTGTGGAGAAATCTTTAATGATTAAAAGATGAAAAATGAATATGAGGCAAAATACAGAACGTCAAAATAAAATTTTTTCCTCGTCTTTATTTTGGCTTATGTGTGTTCTCACCAAAAACAGAAGCAATGAACAGAGCTGATAATACACATTCCCTGCTTTTAATGTGTGAACAAATAATGCAACAGGACACAGCTGATCATTTACAAACACAACTGTGAGCCAGCTGTGCCTAAAGTTGAGTTGTGTTGAATCAGCCAAATAAAATACCGACATTTTGTACTTTTACCTCATATTCATCTTTTTACCACAGCAAACGGAACATTTTTTTTCCTTTATCTCCATTCGAGAGGACACTGTATATAAACAGGCATATATGCCTGTTGTGATTGAAGCGGCGTCTATTTTTCCCTTTTTTCTCCATCTACACAATAGATCATCATGTGTACTCATGAAGTAATGCATGACAAATCACACGCTCTCTATGTAAACATGGCCCTCCTGAACTGGGAGATTGATTGCTGTCCCTTCACGCAATCATACAGCAAATACACTCCACTCACCACAATGAAACTTTTCTAGGAATGTCATGAGCGAGGCTTTATTTTTTTGTCATAACGGGGTCGTCAGTTGATCATCTTGCCATTTCATGCGTCTTTCAGGGACCCATAAAGCATGTGGATGTGAAACGGAGTTTTGACCTTGACGACCTCTTGGCCCGTGTGAGCCCAGGTGCATGATGGGATTCATTGTGGCTGCCGTGTTGATTCAAAAGGCTGTAAAGTGGAACAACATGAGACATTTCAATGGCTTAATTTTCTCGAAGAATGAGGTTTTGTGTCGTGGCATCGAAGGAAGGTTATTAATGATAAGATGTGTTAAAAACGAATTGTATTTATATGTCTGTTGTGTCCATATGCTGCACAATATGGACCATATAGACTGCAGAGATTGGTCCTCTAAGTCTTCCCTCAAGAGATCACCAAGTTTTTAACCTCTGTTACATAGATTAAAAATCACCCACAGTCCTCCGTCACTTTAAACTTTGGGTGTCTTTGAGGTACGTCCCCGATCATTTTTATTTCATAACGTGTAAACGGCTCTTAACCAATTCTAGCTAACACACGTTCCGTTTTCTATCTTGTTAATATCTGGATTGTAGGAAGAGCTTTGGCCAATCAGGGATTAATGGGGGCGGGTTTCTCAGCCAAGGGACTCATTATTGGTCTGAATGGAACATACAGGCCCATCAGAAATCTCCAGGGGGACATTGATTGGCAAAATAATTAGCTTATTATGTTCTTTCCAGATAGACTCTTTTCTCCAGCCAAAGCTCTGTGATATAATATTTAGGTCTAAGCCCTCATTTCACATCTGGCAATTTGATGATATATTTGGAGCTCCTCTGTTCAGCAGGGGTCAGTTGAGACCTAATAAATTATAAAATGAAGTTTTCATCATCTGATTTGCCAGGTTGAAAAGCGGAGCCTCGCGCAGCCGTGCCTTGTGCAGACGAAGGATCCTAAATGGTTATCAATTTCCTGCATTGAGTCGGAGAAAACGTGAAATTTGCTGATCTTTCACAAGATGTTTTCTACAGGCTCTTCCTCAGCTCTAGAGATCTTTGGGAAATTGAAGTTGAATTAAACAATTGAAATGCTTTTAAGCAAATGAACGTGTCGCACGGTTAAAAATGTTTTGTCAGTTAACCAAAGAACGTATTTCAGGTGGTGAAACCTAAATTAATGGCTTTTATTGAGTCTGAAATATTGCTAATGGTGACTGTGTTAAGCTGACTGGACTGAGTGGTAGTTGTGTAGTTTTTCACAAAGTTCTCTTTGTGTCTTCCTCAGATGAAAGAAATGTTACTGGTTTGATGTAAGGGCGACTAAATGAAAAAAATATTTACCATTTTTTCCTTATGGCAGCACTGGAGGGCACATTTAGGCTTCCCGAACCTTCTCTGACCCAAGCAACTCACCTCAGAAGTGGACAGTCTGTGACTGCAGGTGCACCTCCAAGCCCAAACATCACCTTACAAAGCGAACAAAACGTTTTAACCACTGAGGATTGTTTCTCCACACCTTCACCTTCTTTTCTCCTCCCTGGCAACACTTACACACTCTTATTATTACAACTCTTTCCGACCCCCATTCACCGGCACTTTCAACTTTTTACAATGCAGCTTGACCTTCCTCTCCACAGATAAGAACAAGCTCCACAGCCTCGGAGCTCAACCACCAGAGACGGAAAAGGTGCCGAAGGGTCAGGATCTTTCAGCTCTATCAAAGACACACACTGTCGATTTTCGTCAAAATTCCAAAGATTCCAAAAGCAATTTGGAAAGAAACTCCGGAAGATTCTGAAAAAATGGCTTCTTCTAGATTTTGCAAGTGACTACCCAGATAACAATTTTAGGTTGTAAGAACATTCCTGTAACATTTCCGTTAAGTAATAAAAATGTTTAAAAGGTTATTTTGAAAGTTCTAAGAATGTTCTCAAAATGTCCAGTTTTTAAAACGTTACATTAACATTATTTCTTGGTTCCAAGAACATTATTCAAACCTTTTAAATTCCGTAATGTTTTAAAACATTCCTGACTACTTAAAACTAATGTTTTTAATATGTGTTACAGAAATGCTCTACTAACATTACTCCAAGAACTTTTAAAGAACATTAGCCAACGTTCCGTGTTAGCTGGGTAATTCTTATAATCCAAAAACTCCAAGAACTGATAATGTAATGTAATGGGGGAAAATGACAAGGTTCAGGGCTTTGTATCTAAAGCTTTTTTACGAATGGCTTTAAATGGTTTGCGGTAGATTAAAAGGTCTAACTGGCTTGTGGTATGACTGTGTGAGTTCCAGAGTTGTTTGTTGTGTGTGTGTGTTTTTATGCACGTGTGTAATACACAAACATATGTGCTTTGTGTTCTATGTGAGTGTGTTTGTTGGGGAACTACGGCTTTAATCAGTGTTTAAGTAAAAAAATGTAAAAAAAGCTTGCTGATTGGTTGGCCAGCTGCTGTTGTGTGTGTCTAAATGACAGGGGTTTTCCTTCCCTAACTGTAGTCTATTCTCAGAACACTAGTGAACCCATTCAGCATATGTGTCTGTCTGGGTGTAAGGAGGGAACATTAAAACTCCCTCATACATCCCATGATGCCTCAGTACATTGTGAACCTCAGGAGTTCTCGCAGTCACTGAGTAACTCCACTGTCTGCTGTGGAACCTCCTGAGGCTATAAACGCTCTGTCTGCTAGAACTTTCTCTCTGTTGTGGGAACTCGCACACAAAACCTCTCGCCTGCGATGTGACAGGGCATAATGACACACTTTCAAGACACTTTAGGCTGAAACATAAAGACTGAACGTTCCGTTAGCAGGCAAAGCTGGAATTGCGTCATTGTACATGTTTAACATGGCTCCTTTAAATTTAAAATGTAACTTAACTGGATCATTCCTGCTATGCAATACATTTTCATGTTTCTATAAAAATGCACACACGTGAATGAATATACACACACATATATGTTTATAAATATGAAAATACGTGAATTATATAAGCAAATAAATTCACATGCTTGGTTTGAGCGAATGAATGAATTTTGGTTCCGTTTCAAGATCTCTAACGCAATTGTTCTGTTTAATAAAACACAGAAATTGGTGTCATAATAATTGAAATAGTTGTAAATTAACTTCAAATTAAATTAAGTTCCTGAGATTGACTAGTGCATATTTTTATAAAAGGGTATGCCAGACTATTAGATGTATTTGATTTAAATACAACACACCTATATTATTATTTATTATTATTTATGCGAAAGTGATACACACACACACACACACACAGAAAAACACACTAGAGTGTCTAAGCACAGTTCCTCTTTGATAACAGTCACACACAATCAGCTGTTCACTGTAATTAAATGGTGACCATTTTGCCCTCTCTCAGCTGTGACAAAGTGATGGTTATGTTCTGACAGTGTTTTAAAGACAACTTGTGTTGTTGCAGATACAAATCCTGAACCATGTATAAGTAATAGACTTTTCTAACACTTTCCCAGAAGTGTTGTTTGTAATGGAGTGATCCACAGAGCTTTAATCTCTTATTCAACACAGATGCGCTTGTCATTGGAGCAGACTCTCACAGCAGCCAAAGCAAGCTCTCCCCAACTTAAAAGAGCCAGGTGCTCAAAATCGTTTATTGTTGTCAAAGGCTGTTTGGGGCTTTAGCTATCGGAAGAAGCCTTTCTCCAAATTGAAGACATTTGAAAGCTGAAAATTTTCTGTAAACTCGTTTCCTTACAATTCTCAGTTTACCTGCTATCTTTAAAAAACATTCTGTCTTTGTGTTTTCTCCTTGCGGGCTACAGAGCTGACAGTGATGTGGAATTTACTCCTGGGTTATTTGTCAACACGCTCTGCATGTGTAAACTGGAGCGAGATTCCCTTAATCTGAATCGTACTGAGCTTTTCAAAAGTTTTTCAGAAGCGGGTTTACTTTTCCACATTAGATTTTCACTTTTATTATATTGCATGAGACATTTGTAAGTCTCTCTGAAAATTTGTGGGGTAAATTCACTAAGCAGTTACTCCACTTTTGCGTGCTGTATTTAAAGCAGCCGTGTCTTATTCGTAGATGTAGACAGTGCATGCAAATAAATAATAAGTGCTGACAGTGGGCATAGCCTAATATTCCCTCTAAATATTTCGCTTCAGATTAGCATATAATTTGTGCCACTGGTTTCTCTGCACTGGTGCATGATGGGATAGCTCATTTAGAGTAGCCAAACATTTTGCCCTTGAGAAAACAAAGACACTGAATTTCAGCGGCTAGTTTCTGGTGTCATTGGCTGACCTTTAAAGTTCCTAAACACCCCTGTGTTTAATATTTTTTTAAATATTTAATATTTTACTCATTACCTTTTACATTTTGAGCGAGGTCTTTGTTTTAATATTAATCAGTAACGTAAGATCCGAAAGCAATCAGAAATCGGTAGATCCGGTTAATAAATAATGATGAACTTTAATAGTTAATATCTGTCAGAATGGATAAATATCAGGATGGATGATGAGTAATTTGCGATGAAAAATGATCAGATCAATAGAGACGTGTTTCGGCTTTGTCCTTCTTATTGGTTTCCTGTTTCTTCTTGTGGCTATTTAGTGTGTGTAAATCTAACAGCATGTACGAGTGTCTTTATTTACCCAGGCTTTGTGAACATGCTGTTTATTGATAAGGAGATGTTACACAGTCTAAAGCAGAAATCTATACATCTCACTGCATTTACTTTCCTCTGAGCTGGAGGATTTAACAAGAAATGGAAGTTCTACCAGGAACACAATAATGTCACGTCATTGGTTCATCATCGATCCAACCAATCACCACCAAACACTTAGAGCAAATAAGTGCTGTACTCACTTTTGCATTTCCAGATTTTGATGCTGGCGTTTACCAGTATTTTTTAGAGTACACAGAACCAGTGCAGCATCAGAACCGACCCAACTTACCCCCTGACAGCAGGGGATGAGGTGGGTCAGAACCAGCACAATTTACCCCCAGCACATCTTCTGTAGCAAACTAAAGGGAGCTTCATGTTGATTATAAGGTGTTTCATTTCTCTTCTTCTCTATCTCTGTCTTAGTTGCAGCCCAGTGAGGAGAAAGTTAATAGCCCAGGCTTAGAAGTCAGCCGGCTCCGGTCCAAATTACAGGAAAAGACAGAACCATCTCAACAGCTGCAGGATCAAATTCTCAAGCAGCAGGAGACTCTAAGTAGGGCAAGCCAAACTCTCAAAGACACCAGGAAAGCAGTTGGCAAGAAGGTAAAAAGAGTCAACTCTCTCTCTCTCTCACACACACACACTCTCTCGCTCACTTTTCATTGGCTCCCCCACCTTCTTAAATTTTTTGAACTCCTCTCCGTCCCCATGATGCCAGATTCCCGGGATGTATTGTTTAGAAGAATATAAAGTCTGTTACACAGATTTTATAGAGTCTTATCTAAATTTCTCCGGTCAGACAGCTTGTATTTGCATTGGCGTTGGCTGAAACATGCACACTTCAGTATTTTTATAATCGCAGAGGACTAACTTTCTTTAGAAAGAAAACAGAGCCGCTCTGTCAGATCCAGACCGGCGAAGAACTTAAAATGTTTTCTTTACAGAGAGAAACTGTCGTTTTTTGTTTCGCTATAAATGCATTTCAAATAGGGGGCGGAAATGTCCGAGTGCGAGGTTTAGGATGGGTCAACCTAATTTTCCCTGAGATGGAGTAGATGTTTGGCGATGTACGTTTAATTCCTCCGCTACAAAAACAACCGTGAATTTAACCTCGTAACCTCTGCGAATAAATATATGTGTAGCCAAACACAATTCCCATGTTCGGGATGGGTTTCAATTAATCAGATTTCAGATTTGCAAGGCAAACAAAACAGACGTTAAGTTCTGCTCAGGCCCGTTACACATCTGGTTCTGTTTCAACCTTTTCTCTGATCTCACGTTGAACTACTGTAGCTCCGCCACTGTCTGTTTCCTGTCAGAAAAAAGGAGAGGAGGCCGAAAAATGCATCGAACAATAATAGCTTTTGTTCCAGCAAAGTACTTGTGTTAGCACAGCTGAACAAATAGTATTTACAGTTTGGTTTTTAAAAAAGTCGTTCCATTGCTGGTGTTTATCAAACGCTGTGATATTTATGCTTTCAATAGAGCTAGGCTGAGCCCTTCGTTTGTGTTTCTAAACAAAAATAAAACTGTGTTTCTCTGGATTTGTTTGAATAGATTATCTCTTCCACACAATGGAATGAGGTACAAGGGGCTTGTTTTTACCCTCTTGCCCATGGCTGGATTTTCCAAATGCTGCTAAATTAATAAGACGTCACAGACAGAAAACCCAGTGGCCTCCATTAGAGAGAAGAAATGAGGGAAGATAATTTGTCTCTCTGAAGTTAGTGCACATCAGAGGAGAGAGACAAAGTCCTCTGCTGTGGGGGCCATGATGCAGTCCCTTCCATGCATTACCCATCAGCCCCTGCTCCTGGCTGATCAGAGTAAAGCACATAAGGGCTTCGGCAAAACTCTCATCAAATGTCAGAACCACAACAGCTCACAGCCTCAGAAGAACTCTTAAAATTTGAAAGTCCACTCAGAGATTTATCTAAAGGGACAAATAACATGAAAATTACACTGCAATAAAATCATGTTTCACAATTTTTGATTTGCGAAACATTCTTGAAATATTAATTATGAACACAAATAAAAATTGTGTATGTCAGAATTAGCTGTCATCAATAACAAAATTAAACCTTTTTTATTTGACTTACGTTTTTTAAAAATGTTTTTATTTACTTTTTATTTGACGTGGAATAAAAATGAGTGACGTGATCTCCGTGTAGGGGACGGTGGGCCTGCTTCAGTTCACACAGTCTCAATAAACCAGTTGAGGTTTTTTTAGAATACATTTTGGATGTGCGTGTCAGTCACTCGATTTGTTTGCTTTTTTTGTTCGTTGGATATATCACTCTTATTCCCCGCACTCTCTCTGTTCTCTGTATAGGACGTCTAAACGTCAGCTGGGATTGTCTTTGTTTGTATTTGAGGCGGGGAGCGCATGAGGGGAGACGCAAAATGTAGTGATTGATTTAAAAATACCGTCTGCTTGATTTCGGGGGGTTTTGTCCATAATGCACGTTGTAAAGTTCTTGTCTAAAAGTTGTGAGTGATTGATCCAGTTGGAGGAGAGTTTGAGCTATTTGCCTGCTGGTTGCAACCTGCCTGCCTTTGCTAAGTCAACAAAGACTCCGGCTGTCACAAAACGACAGACGCGCAACTTATCAAGAGCAAAGTTTAGAGTACTTTGCATTATTTTTGTAATGCTCCTTATGCGTCCCCTCTAATGCATCGTAATGCAATTCTGTATATTGTTGACCTTTATATTGAGGTCAGCGTAGTCATGCTTGGTCGTGCTTCGCTTGGATTACTCAGAACATCTCTCTTGAGTTTTCCCACACTGATAGCCGAACGTAGTTAAGTAATTTATCTGATGCTCTAAAATGAGCTGCTGTAGTTTGACATTTAATTTGAAGCTGGAATACCACAAAGGTAAAATGGAAATACAGTGTATAATAACAAAAAGTACAAGCGCATTGTTTTGCTACCTCTTTACTGTACTGAGTTTCTAATGTGCTATAAAAGCTGATTTGCTTTAAATGTTTCATAAGAAGGTTACGTCCCTCTTTTAGGAGAAATGCCCTCACGATGCTTTTTGTCTTTTTTTAAATTTTTTTTTCTTCTGTTGCTTTCAGATACGGTTAATGTCAGTGGCTGTGCAGTGAAGCACATCAGATGTCAGGCCTGTGAAATTGTACTGCAATGAGCCTGTTAAATGCGCTTCGGAAGGGTGTAACGCGATATATTATGCATGCATGAAATGTACAAACACAATGAAATTATGCACTACAGATACGATACAGTTTTCTCAAGTCTCTGGAATGCGTTCTACGATGCATTTTAAATGCAGTTTTTTGGCTGCTGGCAAAATGGCACTGCCGTCTAATGGCGCGTTCACAGACTTGAGAAACTCACGTAAAATGTACACGCACACACTTCCTCATTGTGTCCTCATACACGCACATTCATATGCAACATACAACATGTCCTGTGAGTCTTTACCTGCAGTATATGTCAGATTCAACTGATATTGGATATTCAGCCTTGTAAAAAGGCTTTCGTAGGGCTTTCGTCTTATTCTAGGTTTGGAATATGTCTTGAGGGTCTGAACTCAGACCAGAGATTTTTGTCATGTGAAACATCAGCTTCACCCTGTGCTGGAGTGTTTGTCCTTGCTTTAAGTCGAAATGTCTCTGTTACTTAGTTTCAGAGTTGAAGGCATCAGCCACAGACAGTTGGCCAATACAAAATTGTTTAAGCGCTGTTTCGATTGATCCTGACTGTGTTTGCATAGGCCGCAAAAGCGATTATTCTCTGAATATAGCTTTGAAAGGACGGCCAACAGCAAACAGAAATGCGGGAATGACTGCAAATTGGAGACATTGGCGAGCTGTATTGGATGACAGGTTGGCCCTTAATGAAGGGGAAACTGAGGTAATAAAATCTCAGGCTGCATTTGTGCGGCTCTGCGCTGTCCAGCCCCTGAAAAAGGCAGTCGGGCGAGAGTGTTGAGAAACATTTCGCTCCAGTTTTGCCCGATGCTCTGTCATTTGAGACGGTTCTTAGGTGAAGGTCAAGGAGGTATCTCAACTCCATCAATCCTGAGGACAGTTACAAACGACCTTTCACGTCCCATAAGATACTCGATATGCCGAATTGGGGGCGATACATATTTCTGCGTTTAGACGACGGGGGACGGGGTATGTCATGTTTTGTGGGGAGCGCCCAAGCATCGCGAGAATCTCAGGATGTGGTTGATTCACCTCACAGGGACATGAAAGCTAATGCCTTATTTAAAGAAACAGGCTGGCGGTACGAGGAGAGATATGTGATCAGAGAATATATTACAAATGCCACATGTACCAAGACAGCAGCTCAGAGCTATAATTGCATATGTCTTGAATATATTGAGATTTTTTACACCTAGTGTAGGACTATACAAACATGAAGAGCGAATGAAAGCACAACACTTCGAAAGAATTAATTGAAATAAAAATGTTGACAGAAATTTAGCAAAATAATGATCACTGCAGTTTTGATTTGAATTTAGAGAATTACTGCAGGCAAAAACAAAATAAAATGACAACAGTTAAAAATCTTATTTTGAACGTTCTTGTAACGTGCAAAAAGTCCAGTATTTTAGACATTGTATTAAGGTTAATGCTTGGTTATAAGAACGTTATTCAGACATGTTTAAATTCTGTACTGTTTTTACAGGGTTCCACTAACTACTTAGGAATAATGTTTTTGATTAAGGATATAAAACATTTAAAAACATTGTACTAATTTGACCTCTGATTGACTCTCTGAGTCAGGTGAAGGAACAGGTGAAACGGGGTTTGTAGGCATTTTAAATAACAGGTTTGTGGCGGAAATGTTTTGCATTATTTTTTAGGATATATTCAGAGTCAGTGTGTGTTATTACACTGCAGGATACTTAAATACGTGCTTCATGTCTGGTGACATCGAAATTACCTGGTTTTATTTCAGTCAAAAATATTATTTCACATGACTCCATCAGCCTGGTTTTATTAAGTTACACCGGCAAACGTTATTTTTTAGGGTTTGTTCTCTTTTTGGTAACAGCTGCATGTAAGCTTTTCATTCAGCGTGTGAGGTCTGTGATGTGGATGAGTGTATTCGTTTCATTAGACGTTTAAATAAAACGGTTCGTGTGCAGTTTAACTGTTTTTTTACAAATGTGTTTAGGATTGTGTATATAATGTGCTTCAGAGCTGGTGTGTGTGTGTGTGTGTGTGTGTCTTTAGAGTATATGGTGTGTGTCCTCCCTGACCCCTTCCACAGCTCTGCCGCCACCCATATGTTTACTGACTCATGAAAAATTCATGAGTGTGTGTTTGGGAGCAGCAGAATAATTTTCAATATTTAGCCAAGCTATGAATACAGATGATGTTGAACTTTGGTGTATTGCGCTGGCGTACGCAAAGGTGCGCGCAGCCGGTTGCGGGTTTGACGGCAGGCTGAGGTTAGCAGGTTTAATGAGGGGGTGAGGAGACAGCCGGTCCACGCGAGCATGTGCTGAGTGAGACGTGTCTCCAAGGAGACGCGGAGGGGCGAGGCGGGCGGAGGCTCCGAGGCCAATCGCAAGTAATGCGGCAGCAGGTTAGCAGCAGCTGTCAATCAAACATGCACAAAAACACAAAAAGGTAACCGTATGTCATTCCGCTTAAATGTATTGCTGTATGTAGAGTAATTGAAGCAAATGAATAAAGTCAATAACATTTTGAGGCTTCAGGCTGATAGCATGAAACATCTGTGGGGGGGTGTATCAGAGTCATGGCTTAGTGGTTGGTGTACATGCTGTAACGCGCTTATCTGTGGTGCTCATGCTTGCATTACATCATCAAGAAAGGCACAAAAGGAACAAAACTGTTCTGCAGAACCAGCGGGAACAGAACAACTATGCTCCAGCAACCCAGCTAACAATTTTAGGTTGTAAGAACATTTCCTCAATGTTTCCATCAGTAACAAAAACATTAAAAACGTTATTGTGAAAGTTCTAGAAATGTTCAAAATGTCAATTTATTAGGATGTATTGAAGTTACTGTTTGGTTAGAGGAACATTTTTCAAAAATTTTAGAATGACATTTTTGATATTCGTAATATATAACATATATAAGACCTGCTGTTGTTCTGCAGAATGTTTTTTGATAACTTTGAGAGAACCAATGTTCTGAAAACATTTCCTGTTAGCGGGGACGCTAACTCACACCCCTAAACTCACTTGTGAAGGTGCAGCTTTCTGAATGTGCATCAGCAGTGATAACACTACACAGGTGTGTAGAGTAGAGAGATAATTACATTTCTCTCACAGTAAAAATAAAACACAAATGGAGCTCTATCGTTCATTTGTTTATTGCTTTACATATTAAATAAATTGAACGTTCGCTCAGCTGATATTGTTCTGCAGGTGTTTTGTTCGGCCTGTTTGGAGACATTTTCAAATGGACTAAAACTTAGTGCTGAACAGTTTTTAGTCAGTTTTTTTCAGTGCACAAGAGCAAATCATTTTTTAAGGTCACATGACTCGGCCCTGAACCAATCATTAAGAGAGTTTGAAAAGCAGCAGAGTAAAGAGGAGTGAAGTGCATAATTGATTTTTAAAGATTAAAGGCTCGTCATCATCATGGATTATAATCAGTCAGGGCAAGAAAACAACATCGGTTTCTCTTACGCATACCCACTTCAGCATGTGATAGACGCAAAAAGCAGAATATAAAATAGGCCAAAAAATCTGTCATAGTGGCTTTGAGGTCGCCTGGGATGCTGTTCTCTGCTACAAAGCCATTGAAAGTGCCGATATGACCACAAGTTTTACAAAGATGAGAGCGGCATATCAATGCCATTATGAGCTATTTATGTTCATTGTGCTCATTGGTGGTTTTTTATTCTCTTCTCTGTGAAGATTTTCTTCTTTTTGGCCAAAAAACATTCAAAATTAAAGATAGGTAATCTTTAATTATGCTATTTTTCCACCTGGTTTTTAGTCCTGTAATTAAAAATTCAAATCTGAGTGTTCCCCTTTAAGAACCTTCAGGTGTAATTGTCAACGTGTGTGATTGGCTAACGTCTTAGACAATGAACAGCAAATACAGAAACGGCATCTGACTGGCATCTTACAGCTATCACAAGTGTACCATGAGTGTAACAAGGTACCATGAGGTAATAAAGATACCTCCTCTGCAATTGAACGACCGTGGGCGGAGCCAAAGATGCAATGATGTAAAAGTGGGTGAACCTACCTTGTGACATCATAGATGCAGACATTTTGCATTTGTGTTTTTCTGGAGAATGATTACATAAACGCTTTCGTTATTGATGTTTTAGGCTATGTAACTTGTTAGGATGTATTAATGATACCAAGACTTCTTATATGTCGAAAGATGAAGGAAAATGTTATTCATGTCATGACCCCTTTGAAACCACTAAACTATTTTTGGAATAACACTAATCTCATCAGTTTCCGAAAGGTCACGGAACAGAACGTTCATACAGAGAAGCTGGAATGTGTGCTCATCAAAACAAATTAGTAAGCAGATATGTTGAGTATTTGATCACGATGATTGGGTTAGATATAAATTAGTTTTAATTGTACCTACGTCTACGAGGGCGTTCAACGTTAATTTGAAATCGACGCAGGAAACACGATGCCACTCCATATGAACCTTGAATTCAACAGCAGTGATGCAGTAAACTGAGCCAGTGAGAAAATCAGAGCTTACAGCTCCATGTAACATCACGGGAATCTTCTCATCCTCACCCAAGAAAACTCTGTGTTCTTTAGCCAAAGTAACTTTCAGTATTTACTATGGTAATGCATTATATTCACTCCATTTACATTCCAGAGCGATTTGGTTTTCACTCCAGATTTGCAAACGTTCTTTGTTTTCCCATAATGTAAAACAGGACCGTACATATTTTCAGTGTAACTTTTTCCTTTTTTTACTTACATTTTCATCACTAAATATATTGAATAGAGATGGGAGATACTATTTTCAAATTTGACACAAAATATTGAAAACGATGTTGACATTATTGATAGAAAACGTTACTACAAATAATCGATTTTTAGATATTATAGAATCTCTCTGTTGTTCCTTTTCCAGAAGAAAACCCTTCTTGATCTTTCTTTGCGTGTATAGTGTGTTCGGTGCAGGATCAAATTTTTGAAGGTGCCCCATTTGAAGGAATTTCAAAAGATGAATGAGGGTTTATGACACTAGTCTTGTATTATCATTGCGATGTTTAGACGACATGTTGGCTCTTTAAAATGCTGCATGCTAACTACATTATAGGGGTTGATCTAAGTGCACGGTCGTATAGTGCAGGGTCCCTGTCTCAGATGAACCTTTTTTGGACAATCTGCCATGGTTCTTTCATGCTAATATGCTGGTACTCAACATACCAGCTTCCAAGTACTATAATTACTGCAGTTTTTGATACCACAATAAATTTTCATTAGGGACCTGGCTAGCTCGGGTTTGCAAACTGCCACCGACATCAGAAAGAGGAAATTAAACTAAATGCTTTGCAGAGAAGGAATCAAAAGCTATTAAACTGTTTAGGGTAAATTCTTATGAAAAATGACTATGGTTTTAATATAGTAAAAGTAATCGTCGTAACTATGGAAATTTGGCAGAAAATACGGTCACCATACGCAACACTTTGGTTTATTGCTTTTTTCATAAACCTTCTGTCATATTGTACAAAACTTTCAATCATTTGTCTGTAGTGGTTTTCATAATGTGGTGTCCTAAAGGCCCAGGCTGAGATCTAAAGCATTTTCAAGAGCAAAAATCTCCAGCCTGGAGTCTTGCTATGAAGGGAAATTCATCCGAATGGAACATTCTGAAGAGGCAATGGAGCAGCTAAGAGAAAGCTCAGAGCAGCCCTGGACAATCTGAAAAGAGCCAAACAGGGAAAATACACCAGTGGAAGAAATTGAGAGATTAAGCGAGAAAGTGGACAGTCACCAAAAATGGTTTGTAATCATACGGGCATCAGTGCTCCTATTAATTAAAAAAAAGAAATCGGTATGTGACCTTTCTCTGTCTCTGTTTTCTGCGGACTCTGCAAGTCATCCATTAGATATTTGTACATTTCTTTGCAATATTATTTCTTTGTGTGATGTGTCCATTTGTTTGGTCTCACAAGTAATATTTTAGTTTATTTGGGGCACACACAAAATGTACTAATATCTTCCAGCATTATCCCTGCCAAGCAATTTTGTGCTTGTGTCAGGGTTCATTGATACTGGTTAGCTGAAGTTGCCCTGTTCGGGGCATCCTGGGGTGACAAATGAATCAGGCACCCCTGATGTCACTTTGGTTTTGCAATGTCTGGCAACAAATGAATCACTTTTATTGCAGAAAGATTTAATTTGTATGAGCTAAACTGCATCCCACAAGGTCAGACTAGCGGAATATAATTTTAATCAAATCAAATTTAATTTGTGCTTGATAAAAGAGTTACCGGTTTGAAGAATGACTGTATTTTATACTTTGTTACATCAGTAATGAGACAGATAATCTTCTCTTGTTGTAGAATTTGATGTTTTTGAGTAGTCATATACTACATCTAGATATACACACACTAGAGGCGTGTTTAACTGTGTTTAACGTTGCCTGTTTTTTCTATGATATCTGTACTTTGGGCTGGTCTGGGTCATTCCCGACTAACAATTTTAGGTTAAATTCCCAATCATGAAGTCCCAGCTAACAGGGAATGTTTTCAAAATGCCAAATAAGTTGCCAAATATGCCAAATATTCTTGCGATAACAACAGTAGAACATTTTTTGAATGATATATATCATATATCACAAAACTTATTCTTAAGTAGTTAGTGAAACGCTTTAAAGTTCATATTAATCCTTGTTACTTATTATGCTACATAAGTACATAATTATTTTACAATGCCTGGACTGCAACCTTCTATACCCGCACCTGGATGTGGCCACAGCCAATCAGAATGAAGCGATTGGAGGGGGCGTGACAAAGAGAAGTACCGTGATGGCATCAAGTGGTAATACCACAAATGATTTTTTTGATGTGCTTAAAGGATATATTTGATTCCTCAACAGTTTATACAGTGTACACAGCCCAGCAGCCAAACTGATCAAAGTGTTTATGAATTTTGTATTTAAGGTATGAATAAAACAGTGCCTTCCATATAGAGACAGTAAACAAACATATTGCTGTCTTTGCTACAGAGTAAACAAATCTTTAATGAATAAAATATGAATGAGGCAAAGGTACAGAATGTCACGTGGAGGGTACTGTACTTGTACTATATAAGAAGTATAGAATCATTTTGATGGTCATGTGACTGATTTAAGGTATATAATAAGTATTGTGAAAATTACAGTAACTCAATTATCGCTTATCTCCTCTTACAGCCTCTCGGTCTGTATTCAGAGTTCATCTGTAGCCTGTCTATAAGCAGTCAAATGTTTGTATTATTTTTAAACGTCCTTCATTTGGCCTGCCTGACTCTCAGCGCTTAATTAAAGGCTTTAGTTAAATACATAGTTGAGGTATTTAGGGACTGGAGGGATCGTTAATAACATTATAGATTTTATTGACATTATATACCATTATATACCAGATAACATTATAGCCATTGTTCACTCAAGCTTTGATTGCCTGACACAAATTAGACCCCAGGATTAATTTTCAGCAAAACATGCCAAGTAAATGCAATTGACTCCAATTAAAGCATGAAAGCATGTCACTAAATATTCAAATCAGCCAAGGGGGTGATAGCGGGCGATAAGGAATGCCGTGGAATTGTGCCAAGGGAGAGAGGCAGCCATTCACGGGCACCTGAGGGAAAATAACAGGGTCCTGTTGAATGAAATGTAGCTGGGGAGGCAGACATGTGTTTTTGCAGTGAAACATGCCCTCGCTGGCGTGTTGGTTTTATTGGGTCACGTCAGGGGCTGTTCTCATACGTCCTGTGTTTTGAGCTCATTTGACTATCAAGTGCTTATGTATAATACATGCTAAGTGGTTGTACAGGTTTATGCGGACACACGTTTTGTAACGGGCAGGGTTGTCGCATACATGAGCATAATTAAGGTGATTAAATAATAATGTCCCAGAATGCAAATTTCGGTCTGATAATCATCGCGTGTTCACTGTGGGATTGTTTGCACCGTACAGTATGTGAGTTATTACAGTAATAGAACACTTCATCTTGATTATACATTAAGAAACATCCAAGCTAACATGGAATTTTGGCTAACTTTCACTAAAATGTTTCAAAAACAGTCTTGCAGTAACGTTAGTAGAATATTTTTAACGTTATAGGTTTAGTAGTTCAGTCGAACGTTTAAAAACGTTACAGAATTAACAATGGTTTAAAAAAATATCATTTCTACAATGTCTAAAACTGTAGTTTTGAAAGTTCCCCATATCTTTCAAAATAACTTTTTAAATGTTTTTGTTACTTTATGGAAACGTTAGACAAACATTCTTTCAACCAAAAATTGTTAGCTGGGATCAAATACCTTCAGTTCAGTCTTAAAATTTAATGATGCATTGGGTGTATTCATGGTTCTGTCATAAAACAAAACTGGTGCAGGTTTTACCTACTACTCTTAGCAGGTTCCTATGTGAGGGTCCAAGCTGAGGCTGAGCAGATGCAGGATAAGTTGACCATCAGAAACGAGTTGTAGCTTTGAATGACAGTCACAGGAACTTTATAAAGGCTGGACAAGTCCTCAAACTGTGGCTGAACATAATTTAGGCCTTGAGAAGCCCAGCTGAGCCGACAGCTGCTTAGCAGCTCCATGAATCCAGACACTGTTAAGACTCGCACACTGGATGGCTCTGAATGCAGCCTTGATGCTTTGCTAGTCCAAACAGAACTTTCTCTTTATTGTATAAATTGTGTGAGCTGTAAGGTAACAATGCGCTTACTCTTCTTGGCCTATACATGCCCACTATATACAGAATTAATAGGGTTCTAGGGAATTCTAGGGTTGTCAATCAAAAAGTAAATTAGTAAATAACATTTACATTACATTTATGAATTTGACAGACACTTTTGTCCAAATTGACTTACAGTGCATTTAAGTTATACATTTTATTATTATGGGTGTACTTTGGGAATCGAACACACAACCTTTGTGCTGCTAATGCACCGCTCTACCATTTCGGCTACATTAAATTACGTTATATAGAATGTCAATTGCATTTTCGGAGAAAAGCACCAAATAAAATTACATTCATGTTTTGGTAATCTGTGCTTTTTATGCTGGTGGTGCAAATCATTTTATGATGTCACACACTATCACACACAATACACAGACTGTATGTACACACATACACACACTAAGCCAGGAAGTACAGCTCACCTTACTAATAGGCTACCCAGCTAACAGGGAACATTCTCGGAACATTGTCTAATATTCTCTAAAAGTTCTCAAGGTTCAAAGGTATCAATACGTTCTTACAATGTTCTTGCATTATTATTAGTAGAATGTTTTTTAACGTTATATATTATGTTATATGTCATATCATGTTAAATCCCATTCTTAAATTGTTTATTAGTGGTGGAACATTGCAAAAATGTTACAGAATTAAAAAAACGTTTCAATAACGTTCTTATAACCAAGCATGCTAATACAATGTAAAAAAGAATGTTTTACACATTCCTGGGGGCTTTTAAAATAATTTTTTTTAAAAATTATTACTTAATGGAAACATTGCAGAAACGTTCTTACAACCTAAAATTGTTAGCTGGGAATGTGATGGTGTGTGTGTTTGTGTGTGGTAACGATGCGCTCTAGCTGGGCTGTCTGTAGAGAACTACTCCTTTGCGGTCTGGGAGGCCTTTGTTGTTTTGTGCAGACAGTGTTGTTGCGCATGCAGGAATGTCTCATTAAGAATTAACGTGGGCATCCACAGTAGCGACAGAAAGAGAGAGAGATAGATCAATCCCCACCCCAAAGCCAGTGGACCCTCCAGTCCAAGCGCCTTGATTATCGGGAGTCATTTGAAAGCAGCCTGTTTGTCCACAGCATGCTGGTTATGATCTCATACCGAAGCATGCAGGGCAGACTGTCTCTCCTAGTAAACGGCTCTCATTACCCTGCATCTGCTGATAAACACCCTATTCCTGCTAACAATTTTAAGTTGTAAGAACATTTCCCTAACGTTTCCATCAAGCAACAAAAAAATTTTTCTAGGAATGCTCAAATGTTTTTAGACATTGTATTAATGTTGATTTTATGCTTGATTTTATGACCGTTACATGTTTTTAAATTCCGTAACGGTTTAAAAACGTTTCACTAACTGCTTAAGAAAAATGTTTTTCATATATGATATGTAATGATAAAATAGTTCTGTTAGTGTTCCTGAAATAACTTTTCCGATACCATAAAAAATTAAAGAATGTTAGCCAACGTTCCGAGAACGTTCCCTGTTAGCTGGAATTACTTATTTGGCAGTGTAGCTTCAAATGGATTTTAACTCTGTCCACGTCAACCTTTGAACGTCAACAATGCAGATTTTGTTTGTCAAGACAAGTTAACATGTAACATGATAGTTTCGTGTTCTGCCTGGATAAAAACAGGAAGTCCTTTTCTTCCTCGCTCTGCAGCGGGGTCTATAATTTTGTCAGACAGTAATGTCTTATTTTGTGTAGTGTTTTTATGGTTGTTCAGGTTGCCGGGGACAACGGCGTCTCATCCGTGCATAAGATCAGTTCATAATTTTATCACCTCGCTTGTGTTCATTCCCGGGTGTCACGGCAACAGTTTGAGTTGATGAGATGAGCGTAAATCCTCGGTAACTTCAAAGCCTCTCGGAGAGCCGTATCGATTTCCCCGGCGTTTAAAATGTAAAACGTAAAGATATCGGTGCGGTTAGATTGGAATCGGTGTTGACCGCCCAAAAGTGATGGATTGCATTTGAAAATCTCTCTCACGGCTGAATGAGGGTAAAAATTAGAGAAAAAGAAGGATGTGTCTGTGACCATGAGAGTTCAAGTGGGTAATTGAACTGTATGAAGGCAGAAGACAGAGAAGAGAAGGGCTGTCATGGAGCCCTTGCAGACATCAACAACTCGGGTAAAGAGATTAGCCCCGCCCCCTCCCCACTTCACAAGATGTGAAGTGGGAAGGGCCCAGAGCACGCCCTTGGAGCACGCCCTTGGTTCACCAGAGCACGCCCCTTGCTTTGGTGAAACTGGACCGTTTTTTGTTTACCTATTCACTCCAGCTCACAAGTGCACAGTTGTACCAATGATGGATCGAAGACCTTCTTGTCAAATACCATTTTTAACAGTATATACAGTGTTTAGCCCCTCCTGAGTGTGCAAGGCGAATGCACAGAACGTTTCTCTCGCAAATATCTTCTGAAACGTGCTCATTCTATGACGTTTCTGTAGAATTTAGCCCTGAATTTATAGGCCCCTGCCGCAACGTGAAGTCTGCGGCATTGAAGATATTGCGGCGTGCCGGCTGCTGGTTTACATGCGTTTTCTGACCTCAGAGGTTTAAAGCTGTTAGCTGGAGGTGTTTATTCTGTTGCATTAAGGCCGCCTGGGCCTTAAAATAAGCTGAGGAATAATGCATTACATGCAGGAATATAACTTTATGCCGCAGACTGCGCCTATCCAGCAGAAACGGCAGCTGCTGATTGGCTGGCAGTGACATGATTTATGATCCTGTTTTGCGCATCAGCGGCGCAGGGGTTGCCGTGGAGAGGGCCTGCTGGAAATGATACATGGCATTCTAATTGAAGAATCCTCGCCGAATCCCTTCCTGCAGTGGGAATGTTTAAATGCGAACGCTGTTAATTTAGAAAAGGTGAAAAATCGCAGCTTAATGGGGTGAATGATGGAGGCTGCGGAGCCTGCAGGCAGCGCTCACGATGCATATAAAAATATTACTATAGGAGAGCAGGGCGCACGCTGCCGTAACAATGCATTTGAATGAAAGGATTTTGAATGTTACATTAGCTCTGACACGTTAAAAATATGGTAAACAAATGAAGATTTGAAATACAAATTTTAAACATACTAATTTGACTGAATTCAGAAGGCAGAAATAACACATTTCTTGCATTTCTTGTAATTCATGTATTTATTATTGTGATTTTCGTGTATTTACTGTCATT
Organism: Botia almorhae; assembly: GCA_036877575.1. Lineage (NCBI taxonomy): Eukaryota > Metazoa > Chordata > Actinopteri > Cypriniformes > Botiidae > Botia > Botia almorhae. The sequence continues at coordinate 12,478 of JAZGTJ010001582.1, read as the reverse complement.
TTCATTGCTTTTGCCCCCTAATGCTTCCAGGTTCTCAAGAAGTGCGATCCCGTCCATTTTGCCGCGAGTTATACGTTTTAAATATGACGAAATTATCACTTAGCTCTTCAGACGGAATCCCGGTGTGGGCTGGTGCAAAACTCTTTTCCAATACAACCAGATTACAGCAGATAATTGTGTTACCTACAGTATCGATTGAAAAATTGTTGTACTCCGGAAACATCTAAACACACAATTTCTCTGCTCTCTTTATTGCTCTGTCCTACAACGGCTTCTGTTCTCCAAGACGCACCTTGCAGTGATCAGAAGAAATATGAATTATATATGTATTGCAATAAAAGAAAATGGTGAGCTGAAACATCAGAGAAATTACTTCTTCACAAGAATCTATTGATCACTTTATATCAAAGGGGAATGTTTGACATAAGATTACCTGCCAGTTTCAACCTTAGGTACACTGTGTTGTAGCCCGGGGCTATTGTACGTCTGCCAAGGGGACTGTAAATAAGACCGAAGCTGGAAGTATCTCTGGCTTGGAATCAACTGTAGCTAAATCCAAGGAAGAAGATAAACTTTTATTTGATAGAATTTTTAACCCCACCCCCATTGGCCCGCGCACACCCGAATGTGTGTCTGAGTTTGAATTTGAAAGCCTCCAAGATAACCGAGGGGGTCTCGGAGGTTGTAGGGGTCATTTTCTACAGTACTGTGACCCCTCCCGGCCCCCCGGCTCCCGTCCCTGAGCTCAAAGTCACACAGATATTGAGGTGGAAATGAGTAGCAGGTCTTACAACATGTGAATGGGTGAAAGCTTACATATTCATTCAAATGGGCTCGTGTTTGCCAAGCAAGACAGAATTAAAAACAGATAAATTCTTTCTCTTTACAGATGGAACATATAAAAAGTGCAACTCTTGACCTCTACCTGTTTTGGCTGGTGGGATGAACAGACTGTGCACAATTCATTTGCTCTTACTAGCTAATTTTCTGCCTGTATTTAAAGATTACAGTGAATGTTTTTTTCTTTTTTTAAACCTAAAAGTCAAATTTTTAATCCCCAGTCCTCTTGCTCTATCACTGTTTATTGATTACATGTTTTTACACCGTCTTACCTTGAGGTTCTTAAATCTAGTTAAGGCAGACAGTACGAGGGCTCTGTGTTTCTGCTTCATTAAAAATTTAATGATTTTATTTGGCTTTTTAATTTCCTATGGCTGGAGTTTAAACTATTTGGACCCCGTGAAAACCATCAATTATTCATTTGTGGTCATGCATTTTAGTATTCGTTTTTTTGTTGCCCCTCTTTGAAACCTCCTCCACCCATCCTATCTGAACATGACTGCCATGCTCAAAATGTTAACGCTTTTGCATGCTGTATATTTATTGCCACTCTGAAATAAACCTGTTCATTTAAGAACCAGTCTTTTTTTTGGATAAAGTGCAAGGCAGTGTTTTGCTTCCTGTCTTGCTGGGCTGTACGGTATCTGTCAGGCACAAAGCAAAGAGTGCCATCTATTGATGGAGACAGGAATTGTTTGTGAACAAAAGATTTGTGCCCTGCACTGTCTGCTGGGTTTTGCAAAAGAATAATTGTTGATATAATACTGAAATTTGTAAACAATGTGATGTGTCCAATATCATATAATTTAAAAATGTAGCATTTGATTAAAGACATATATGCAAGTTTTAAACATTTTGGTATTGATTTGTCAATAACAAATGATGAAATGAAATCTCTCTCTTGCTCTCACTCTCTCTCTCTCTTTCTCACTCTCACTCTCTCTCTTTATCTCTCTGTGTCTTTCTGTGCACATAGTGATTTCAAAGCACCGCAGTGTTTACACTTAAATGTATCTACCAATGCCTTACTAAGATGAAATCGAGGAAAGTATTTTGTTTACTCAAAAAAATGACACTTTAGTATGAAGCCAAGATACAGTTCACTAACTGCACAAAATGTATAATACTGTATGCTCATATCACCACAGTAAAATACACAACAACGTACCTGACTCACAACCTTAATTTGAGTCCATTAAAGATTTCACTCTTCCTGTAAATACAGTATGATTGCAGTGGTCTCATCTTACCAGAACTAAAGCTTACATTCCCTGCCCCCATGGTTCGTCAGCCCCACCCCTTTCCCTCAGCCCCGCCCCTTTCCTTTTGCCCTGTCTCTGTTTTGTATGTGAGACTGGTATATGTACACTTCAGTCTGAATCCGTTGTTTGGCTTAGCCCATATATGTCCCAATATCAAGAGTGATATTGCCATATGTTACATACGTATACATATATATGTGTGTGTTTGTGTGTGTGTGTTCCCATATATGTGTGACTCAGTGATTAGTGATATATTAGTTATATATGTCACATATGTAAATATTATGCATATGTAATTTGTATGTATGTCATATATATACATATATATCTGTCTCTCTATCTCTCTCTCATATCTAATACAAACCCTCCTATTTCTATTTACAGCATTCTCAGTTCTGGCTAAAACTTCAGTCATGCTAAAAGTGTCGCATTACTAAAAGTTGTGTTTCGTAACGTAAAAACGCCGCAGTCACGTTCGAACCCGTGTGCCACTCTCTCCCTCGGCCATCTCAAATCCATCCTGACATATTGTTTTGTATCATTCCCTTCCCCTCCGCGGCCTCCACAGCGAGTGGACTCGCCTTCCAAACCCTTTATTAAAGCCATTTCTGCACAACAAGCTACATGCGCCGCAATCATTCATAAACCATCATTCAAACCGCCGGCAATCTTTCCAGCTCCATCATATCAGGTGACTGATTGTGGCTGAATAGGCATTTGTGAGGTGTGTGTTTAAGTCCCTTTTATTTTTCACCCCCTGCCGTTTGACTGCGCTAATGCGGTGGAGGGGCGACCACACGCACGTTTGCGCCTCTCGGAATGTCCAGTAGAGGTTGTGGAAATTGTAATAATTTGTTGTATTGATCCCATTTTGCCACGGCAGCCTGTTCCCATTGTGGCAGAGCAGGAATAGACAGTTCATCGATTTCCTCTTTATAGCCAGACTTCCAGGCTTGGGAACGAGGGTCCCCACTGCTGCGGCTTCTATTGTCTCCCATGCAGGGAAATTTGAATGACCTCTAAAAAAAAACGTCTTTACGCCGGCCCCCTCGGTGCAGGAGGAAAGCTCCGCCTTAATCCGACCGCTCAACCGCACCAGGACGGCTACCGCATTCTCCGATGTAAGATTAGCACCCGATACCTGGTGTGCTAGCGAGGGCTGTTATTATGACTGATTAAAGACGCCACAGTTACAGTAGGACTGGAGATGGATGTCAGAAACGTTGTATGGATGACAGTGTTTAAAAGCACATTGAAGTTTCATGCTAACGTTGCCGAATGGAAGTCATTATGTGGCACTTGTGAGAACAGAAGAGATTTCATTTGGATCAGAATAACAGACCTTGGGGTTCTGGGAAAAAGGACTTTTTGTACATGCCGACGTTCTGAAGTTTCAGCCATGTGTTTAAGCGTCTGATCATTGTTTGGTATATGATTTTAAACCCATGGAAAAAGGGTATTTTGAGTCAGAGCCATGGTGCAGTGGTAGGTGCATGTGCTCGCGACTCGCTGAGCCTTGGTGCTCTGCCAAAGACACAGGTTTGAATCCGACCGCTCTACTATCCCATTAAATGACTAAATGCACATAAAGAAACAAATGTAGTGTTCACATTGATCACACTTCAATACTTAGATTAAATTAAATGACGTGCATTGTATTGTACATCCCTAATGTTTATATACAGGTGGAGTTAGTGTGTAGAGTGTCATTACAGATACTTTAAATGTAAGAACATTTTACAACACAAATACACGCAATGGTCAAAAAATATACATTTTCCTCTTTAGGCAGCTAGTAAAGACACCTAAATAAAGTAGGACCTTTTCATTTGTACAACAAACCGCAAAATGTTTTAATTTCTGTTGCAGAATGAAGCCAGTCAAAGCTTCCTTGGAAAGAAACAAGACCAAAGAACAGGTAAGAAATACACACACACACACTTTGTGCCCTCTCACTCTATACAAGTGTAACAACCCAAACGCTCATAAAGGCCAGCGAAACCTGTTCCTACACTTCTCACAGCCTGAAGGTCAGCTAAGTCACAACGCTTATGAATCACACACACCTGCCGACCAACATACACACACGACCACATTCGCCGTGGGGTGTGACCGCGGCTTGTGTTTTTTTTGTTTATGCATTGAAGCTTCTGTCAGCAGGTGGGTGACAAAAGCTCCGCGGGAGGTGAACTAGAGAATTTGGAATGTTCTGTGCTCTGATTAACAGGGAATGTCATGTGACATCACATGGATTATTTTAAAGTATGAGAGGACTAAGTGTGGAAAGGTACTTTGGAGCCTTAATTCCAACATGTAATATTTCATAATGTCGTACATGTGGCTCTCAGATTGGATAACTGTTGTTCATTAATCCGGGTCTTCCCAAGTTTCTTTGAAGTCATTTAAGTTCCCTTCTCTGTCTTTTTCCACGGTTGGAAACTTCCAGCGCTAAATAATTAATGCGCTTTCTCTTTCTCTCTTTCGTTCTTTCTCTCACCCGTTCTTTCTATCTTTGAGGTGCGAGGTGCGTTAAATACCTCGAGGTACAAAGCTTGAGGTAGCTTAACCGTGACTGGGGGAGATCTGAATCATTTTCCTGTGCCGTTTGCTCTGTGATGGACCCTGCATACGCTCGCTAATTACGGCAGACTGAGACAGTGTCGTATCGACCACCCGGCGATCTCATCACCTCCGCGAGAGAGACAGAGAGCGAGCGAGAAATGAGGGAGAGATTTTTAATCAGCTACCTCACACATTCTCTTCACACTTCTCATACGCTAGCACTCTTCCGGTGGGGTAAAAAAACAGGTGTTTATTTAACTCATTGGCTTTGTTTGTAAGGAAATCATTCCTCGCCTTCTTACTGAAGTGGGTGTAAACAGCGTGTGTTCATTTTGGCCCCCATGTTAAAATGTTACACAAAAATGTGTTCACAGAGTCTGCATTAGCCAGCTAACAATCTTAGGTTGTGATAATGTTTCCCTAACGTTTCTATTGTTACAATAAAAAGTTCTGAGAACATTAAAAACTTTTAAAACCAGTAGTTGAGACGTTGTATTAACAATATTGCTTGGTTATAAGAACGTTAGTCAAACATTTTTTAAATCTACGAACAACTACTACTAACTAACAAAAATAAAAGTTTTGATATAATATATAATGCTAAAACACGCTACTAACATTACAGCAAGGATGTTTTTTAATAACTTTAGAATTTTTACAGAACATTAGCCAACGTTTCCTGTTAGCTGGATAGTAGCACAATGCTTTGGTACATAAACATAGTGACAAAGCGCTTACTGTTGCCACATAAGTGGTGAAGTCAGCAAAAATGCGCTGAAAATCTATTTATCAACACAATATTTTGCAATATAGACCTTTAACGGAATGAACTAATTGTGTGACTGAATCTGACTGAAAACAGACGATTAAAGTGTTTATGTTCTAAACAAGAAATCACAATTCTGTAGAGATCCACAGAAGTACCATCAGTGTGAAAGCACAACTCAAACTTACTATTCCAGTTTACACACACAGTGTGAAACAGGCCTGTGCTGTCACCTTGCGTAAAAACAGTGAGGTTTTACATATTCATTACCATAGCTAAAGCAGCTGTGGATTAAGACTCCACTGACAGCGTCCACCACAGACAGGCCCATGGAAACATATTCAGTCCATTTGTTTCCTCTTTTATTTCTCGCAATCCATAACTGTGTTTATCTGCGATAAAATTGCCGCCCACATGGCAAATAAATCCCGCCGTCCAACCCTAAAAAAAGATGAAGCATCTCCGGTTATCCGATCAAAGCTTTTAAATAGTAAAAACAGCAGCCGGCGTTGTCGGCAGCCGGGATAAATCCATATTACAAATTGCTTTTGTGAGAACTGGATGAGCAGCCGATTTTTTTGTATTGAACTTTTGTCCTATTCAGTGACCACAGTGGGGAAAGGATACTGATCCGCGTGTGGATCAATAAAGACCCGGAACACTCTCGGCTCTGTGTGTCACACACACACACACACACAAAGCATTTTTTGGGAATACTTGGGAATACTAACACACCGGAGGTTGAGTGTTCCTGTAGCTGAACTGGTGATGCAGTGCATTAGCAGCGCAACGGTTGTGGGTTCGATTCCCAGAGTACACACATACTGATAAAATGTATACCTTGAATGTACTGTAAGTCTGTGTGTTGTCCTCTTTAACTGTCATGCTGGTAAATGTCAGATAATGCACATCATTTTAAACATAATCATTTTCATGCGTGTCGCACAAGCATGCAGTTCATGCATGTCACATCATTACGTGAAATGCCTTGATGAGATGTGCGAATTGTAAGATGTGTGAATTTTAAAGAGTCAATTTCTTGCCTCTTCCCTCTTGTGTGAAATGAAGCAGTTTTTGTATCTGTCTATTTTCTCTCTTTCTATCTCTCTCTGTTGCTCGCTCGCCCGCTCTGATGGCATCATTACTTCTAAGTGCCCACCCTGGCGCATCAGCTGTCAAATTAGCACGCCGCGTTTTAATGATTCACCTCATCTACCAAATAAAGCGTGCCCATTGGCTCATTATTGATCTTCATTTACTCTGATTGGTCCCGCTCGCCGAAATGGCAGCGATTAAAAACCCTTTGAAAACGCGCAGTCGGTGGAAAGATGGGTAGAACGACGCAAGTGAGCGAGCTGGTGGGGGAGGGAGGGAGGGGCAAAGAGAGGTGGCGGCTAAATGCAAACATGATTGGCGTGTTCCTGGTTGGTGTTCTGGTGTCACAGGTCACCGGGCTGCGTTTCTGTGTCTTTCAGGTCCCTATTACTGCGCTAAATACAGCAGGCTTATGGCCATTATAAAACCACAGTTCCCACTATAATGGCCATTATCAACACAATCATTATTCACACACTGTGGAAACACTGGTTGATTTGGGTAATTTCACCCATTTAAAAGCTTTCAAAGCTCCATAACTTTTGTTGGCAAAAAAAAAACAAAAATCAGTTATTGAGCAAGTACATGACAGATCGTGTGTTCAACTCGATCTCCTAACCTTATCCCGATTCGCAACCGTAAAGTTTAGAATAATGATTTATAAGTTTAGCTGTTGGGTCGGATTTCACGGGAAATGTCCATCCGTAAACAGAAAGTAGATCCCGCTACATGTCCAGGTATTGTAAATGCGTTCGTAGGTTGTTCTTACAGCAATTGTATATTATTTGAATAGTCATCGATGGAAAATAACTCCACAAGTACCCTGCAATTATATGTTTCTAACATAGATGGCGGTAGAGAGGCAAAGGTTATGGATTACAGCTTTAAATAAGCACTGATTTTGAGATTGAAGTTTGAAGAAGTCTTACCTGATTGTATTATTCAGTTTTTTTACCTGTTTTCCCATTAAACTGATATACTTTTAAATAAGTGCAGCTCTGCCTCAGAAAGCATAACACTTCAGAAAATCAGGAAATAAATGCAAATGCAACCAGCCCACTTTGTAATAATGCTGATTTAATGCCACACAACTGCAGCATGTACTAAATGCAGCCTCAGCAGGCTGATGCGCTTTAATGCACGCGCACATTTTCCGCGATATTGCTCGTCTAATGGCAGCAGGACTTTTGCTTTCCTCAGACACTTTAATTAGTGGCTTCCATTAAAGGTAATACACATTTACTGTAAATGAATGTTCCTCTCCTCCATCAGATGCTTTCCAAACGAGGCTCTGGAAAAAGAAATTGAACAAGGAGAGAGAAAGAGAGAGAGAGAGAGAGAGAGAGAGAGAGAGAGGAAACGAAGGCAAAGATGGTGCAGCGATAGCCAAACCTATAATCATGAGCATGAAAATAATGTTCTCTCCTTTTCTCAACATATTTTCCAAATTCATTTATATTAATGTCACAGGTCTCTCACGACGAGAGCAGATGTTCTCCTGCCCGGGCTTCACCTCGGAGACGGGTGTTTTAATTTAGCCTGACTTTACTGTAATAACCTTTTATATCATTCTTTTATTAGGTATTAATATTAGACTGACTGTCACCCTACTGTAGCATTGTCAAAAGATTTTAATAAGCACTACACACCTGCATATGTATGTTACTTCACTGTTGTCACTGGTTTTTAACTGGCAATAGGGTTAAATAGTTTTGTCTGTAAGTAGCTTTGGCTTAGTTCTTTTACATGCTATTTTACTAGTAAAAATATGAAATGTACAGAATTTAGGTTCTTGTTTTTGCTGTTTTTGTACTGTTTCGGAACTAATGAGTCACACTAAGACACAGTCAGTGTTGTTTTCAAGGGCAAGTGATAAGATTTGGTATAATTTTTTTAAATATTATATTTTTATTTTGACCTTAAAGCAACACAGAGCAATACAAAAATTAACAACGACTATAAAGACAGAAAAGAAAAGGCAAACAAATCAAAACAAAAAAAACATTTGGTATAGATTTTAATAAGATTTTTGGATTTTTGTTTTTTTTCTGATGGATCTGCTCTTTAATGTCATGCCAGGCCGTTTCAGGTTTGGATGGCATGAACACATCAAATTGTATTTTTTCAGAGATTGTTTTATTTGCACCTCAGTGCCCCCAAAGCAGAGTTGTGAAAATCCGAAACGCTTTGTTCACTAATTCTTACTGGGCTGGCTTCCTGTTTCCTTGCTCGCTCTCTCTCTCTCTCTCTCTCTCTGTCTTTCCTTCTCTCACTGTCTCTCTCTCTCTCTCTCTCTCTGTCTTTCCTTCTCTCACTGTCTCTCTTTCTTGCTCTCTCTGTCTTTTTATTGCAGCAGACATTCTTATAATGTGATGTTATAATAATATGGGAGCTGAGATATTAGAATGAGACCCTGCCCGGAACAAGCCCCAACATAGACTTGGTGGGGAGAACAGGTACATATCATTACACATTACTACCATGAATTTTTAATATTCATTTAAATATTCATCACATTATATGTTCCAAGTAGTGACACATATATCAAATCCCCTATATATAAAATAATCACATCAAGTTACCAAAACTCAATCACAAAAATGGTTGTTCTCTCACATTTATGAGAGGGAGGAGTCAACATGAGTGGGCGTGGTTGCAAAGGGAGGGGCCAGACACTACTGTCTGTTGATCTGACAAGGCTGACTAGAAGCATGTTATCCATGGTAATTCAATGTTAATGTTCTGTTACAGAAGTGTTCAGTTTAAGCTGGTATCTGTGATTTGGAGCTGGTATCTTATTTTTAGCTGGTTCAGGTGGTCATTAGCTGCTCAAGCACCAATAACAGCTTTGAACCGCCTTAGATCAACTACAAACCAGCTACCATGTACCAAAACCCAACTTAGCTGGACTGTTTAGCAGGGGAAGCCTAAAATAAACAACAAATATTTAATTTCCCTCAGCCTCATATGAAAACGAGAAGCAATTTTCAGCTTGAAGTCATAAAACCCTGCTGTAAACGCGCCGTTTAAATCAGTTGGCTCCTTCATTTGCGGGTTTATATGTTGAGTTCTGAATTTATTTACCTCAACATATTTCTTAAGACAACCTCTGTCTTTTTCGATGGGGCGTTTAACTTCTGTCTCCTTTAGACTGCATGGGAAATATGGAGTCAACCTGCCAAAAGATTATTATGGCTGGGGAACGGTCAAGCCTGATGAGTCTGAAGGAAATTGGCTAATGGGTCAAAGCCATTACTTGCTGTGTTTCCTAAATGCTTTTGAGTGTTGCAGAGTTAGTTTGGAATTACCTTCCCTGGACATTTTGCTGCCCGTTTCTGTGGAACCGCAGCGAAGGCCATTTGTCAGTAATTGCAGAAGTGATATTTTTTAATAATCAAAACACTTTGGCATGTGTGTTTTTAGTGTGTTTCTCTGTGTCAGTGTGTGATCGTGGTGGACCGTGAGGACATTATCTGAAAGGAGATTAATTTTCCTCTCTGTGGGGCTCGTGCTAACACAGGCAGTCATAAATGAAAAGCTTGTTTATGACAGGAGAAATGTGCTCATTGAATATTTCATAACACAAGGATATATATGCTTGTACCTACATGTCAATATCTTGTATTCATTTATTTGATTCTAACCCTCATTCAGTACATGAGCAGAGTTTGTATCTCTTAAAGCAACAGTGCACGAATGTTTGTTCAACCTTGAGTTCTTTTTAAACTCGTAAGACTTATTTTATGTTAAATGCAGAAAGGAACCTTATACTGGATCGAAACAGCATTAGGGTTGTTTATATTAAAGCTGCAATTTGCGCAATCTGTTTATAGTAAAGCTGCAAAGTTTTTAAAATTGAAAATAAACAAATCTGCTATGGAAGGAAGTACATACAGTTTTTAAAATGCTGTCCTTACCTTACCCTGATTCGTAATAGAAAGCTTATATTAATGATATTTTATTTAAGCTGTCAGGGTTCGATTTAAATTAAAATCAAATTTAATTTGATTTCAATGTATATAATGAAAAGTACATAAAGTGACCTGCATGAGGTGAGTCATAGTTACGGTAGAGAGTCACAGTTATGCTAGAGAGTCACAGTTACGGTAGACAATCACAGTTACAGAATTGCAGCTTTAAATGTAATATTGAGGGGTTTCTTTTGGTGAACTGTCCCTTTAAGGAATGAAACATTTTGGCTTATCTTTTCAGTATAGCAGCAAAATGACTGCTTCACAGTGGATGACAGAGGGAAATTTCTGTGCACCTGCTTTAAAGCAGGATAACAGAATGGGCTCTGTCTGTCTATTCTACTTTGTTACATCCCATCTGTGGCTCCCTGCTGTTCTGACAACAGTCACCAATGCATACTACACTTATACACAGACCTGATTATATCCACCACCACAGCTCTGAGTAAGATCTACAGACAGAAAGAACTATTACATGTGTTTTCTTGTGTGACATCGTAGCTAAAAGAGCTGGAGTTTATAGTGTCCAGCCTGTCTGCTAGCTTACCTGAACTGTGACCTGTGTTCCTGTGTAGCTCAGCAGGTAGAGGGTTGTGTTAGCAGCACGAAAGGTCGTGGGTTCGAGTCCTAGGAAATACATATACTGACCAAATGTAAACATTGTGCACTGTGTAAGTTGCTTTGGATAAAAGTGTCCTTCGAATGTATAAATGTTAAAGATGTTTTCCTACTAAAACTTACATAGACATACAGTACATGTTCTGTATTTTTTAAAGCTGTCTGTGCTATTAGTGGCACAATAGCCATAATGTCCAAAATGGTTTCCAAAATGCAATTTTCGATTGTTTGCCAAAACAGCATTGGCAAATGACCAAATGACCCTACAGAACGAAGGCTTATAGTTGTCTCTGCCCATTTAGTTGAAAACGAATTGATTGTAAATTACACACTTCAGCTTTAAGAAGGTAGCTATGGATACAAGACAAAGAGTAAATGCCATGTTCAGCTGAGATAATTAACACAAGGAAAAGATTAAACCTTTGTGATGTTATTCTGTGTAATATGAGGTATGAGGTGAGTATCGACAGAATGGTCATGTTTCTCTGTTCTTTATTTCCCAGCATGCCACTGTGCTTAGGCATTGCAATATAATGATGGAGAGGAGACTTCAGTGAAGCTCAAGAAAGCTCTGATGAACCATGCTGAACAACTGAAGAACGCAGAGAAAATCTACATTGACCTTCAGTGGCAGTTCTTCTCCAAGCAGACCTTCCAACCTTGATGCACATGTGTGTAATTGTCCTTCATCTGTTCTCATCATTCTCCTGTCCTCACCTCTGACATGTTTCTGCCCCTCCTACACACACACAAACACACACACACACACACAGACACACATACTCAGCTGCCATCTTTATTCAAAGGTGTCATGGTCACCTCACTTCTGGTCTTTGCTCTTGGAGTGTGTTTTTTGAGTGGCGTGTTAGGTTTACACCTTTTCTCTTTGTATGAAAATGGTTCAGTGTGCGGCCTTGTGTACTGCTAATAATGTCCAACCTGTGAAATAAATGAGTTTTAAGTATACCATCTAACAATTATAGGTTGTAAGAACGTTTCTGCAACATTTCTATTAAGTAACAGAAATGTTTTTTTTTAAAAGTTGTAGGAAAGTTCCAAATGTCCACTTTTTAAACGTTGTATTAACAATATTGTTTCAAGACATTGTATCAAAACATTATTAAAACATTATTTAATCTGTAACATTTTTAAAACAGTCCACTAACTACTTAGGAATAAAGTTTTTTTATATGTGATATATAATGTTAGAAAAATGTTCTACTAACGTTACCGCAAGAATGTTTCTGACAACTTTGAGAAAACTTTGAGAGAGTGTTACCCAACGTTCTGTAAATATAAAGTAAGTGTATATGAGGATAAGTGCACTGCAAGACATTGTCACAAAAGGTCGATCACATGGGCCG